>PVKA01040302.1:0-18865 GCA_004027165.1 Ctenomys sociabilis | reverse complement strand
AGGAGTGAGAGAAGAGCAAGGGAAGGGGAGGGAGAGGGGAAGTGGAAGGGGAGGGAGAGGGGAAGAGGAAGGCAAGGGAAGAGAGAAGGGAGGAGAAGAAAAGAGGAGGGGATGGGAGGGCAGGGGAGAATGAATATGTGTGTGCATGTGTTCTTACTTTAGCCATATATACATGCCATCTGAAGATGCCACAGCCTTGAGTAGTTCATAGACATATGCAAAAACTTAACACTACTTTAACGTTAGAATTGAGAAAATTTAGGTTGAGAAGGTCAGGACTCCTTAAGTGCACTTAACTGGCCTTCTTGAAGCCAAGATCCCTTGCATATGCTTTGAGTGGGTGGGGTGGTCCACATTGTTCTACACCTGGATGGAGGTTTATGTGTGTGTGCTTCTGTAAAGGAGAGCTTTGCCCTCTGTTTGCACAAGGCTCACAGCCCAAAGAGGTTAAAGCCACGTACAGTGCTAATATTGGACAGTCCTTGAAGACAGGCAATTTGGGGTGAGATAAGGCAAGAGAGCAGAAGTGGGATAGGCTGTCGGGGGTTACCAGTGGCATTTGGGCAGAGGAACACTGCTCACATTCAGCCTTTAATGTGATTTGCTCCCTGGGGAGCCAGGGTACTTGCCACAGGAAATGTTAGAGCATCACTTCAGGGACCGTGGAGAGAAGTCACAGCATGTTCCCTGCAGCATCAGAGACACCCCAGTCCTCCTCTGCTCTCTTCCACTGCTGCCGCCTCCCCACCCCACAGGAAATTCCTCTGTGGCTGAAGTTTTCCATCCCTTCTTTCAGGCTGACTGTGGGTGCTTTGGGTAATATTCAGTAATTTTCTGTGCTGGTTTGAACTGATGCACAGATAGGAAAATCAAAACTATTTGTTATTGTTGTTCTAAAGGCAAAAACATTTTAAAAATGCACTGGGATCCTAAGTTGAGTCTGAACTTTCCAAGTCAAAACTTTCCATGTGTTCTAAGAAAAAGTTCTCTTGGATCCATTAAAAACAAAGTTTGCTTGAGGAGGACTCAAGCAACCATCCTGGGCCACAAGGGAACCGGGCAACAGTTTTACTGGTGAAACTTTCCGGGGTAGCTGCTGCATCTGAGAGGCTTCCTTCATATACAACAAACAGTTCTTACAGTAGTCCCCTAGTTCAGGTGCAGGGAGCGCTTGGCTCAGCCTGATTGGTCTGCCAGGGCAAATGCCTTCTCTCTGCAAAGTTCTGAGCACACAATGCCAATGCCTGAGATTTCTTGCTGCTTCCCTTTCTGGGCAAGGCTTAATTACCTTAAGAACATTCACTGTTGCCCACCTGCCTTGTGCCTGTTAATGGAGTTTACAAAGGGAATTTGGCTCCCAGCAAGAGGTCTTATTAGCGCAGCCGAGATCTAATAGATTCTAAAACTGTACAGGTACACTCGAACATTTTGAGATCCAGTAGTGTCTCTACTTAAGTCTAAATTGTTTTACCTTCCCTGGCCTCAGTCTTACTTTCTTCCAGGTAGAATAACTGTATTGTTTTAGATGCATATCAGTATGGTTCTGCTAAAGACAGGGTTCACAGGCTTCCCAAGTGGCACAGTGCCCCCTCTCTTAGCACTTTTGATTTTAGCATTGCCCTTATGCTGGTTGCAAACAAGTATTTAATTTTAGGGTTCATTAATGTCACAAAAAAGTCACCAGCTTATTGTGCATCCAACACATGTGAACATGAAGAATGACCTTAACTACACCAAGCACGCACACTATGGGCAGGGGGTCCCACCCGCGGTGGACCAAGGAATGGGTGCTTTCCTGGTGTACTCTCATGCACTCCTCTTAAAAGCCCAGGAGATTGGGGTTGCTTTCCTATCGTGAAGATTGAAAAAAAGCCGAAGCTAGGAGGGGTTAATCCACTTATTCAGAACGGTGCAGGTGGCTAATGGCGAGGCCCACATCACAGCCCTGCTTGCCACCGTCCTGAGCCCTGCAGCTATCTCACGGTGTTCTTGTACTCCTCTCCCCACCCCCACACACTATTTTTGTCCCCACCAGAATAATGTGATACGCACATATGCCACAGGCATGAAAAGTGACTTAACTCAGCTACCCGATTATTTATGCATCTGCCTTTTGCATAGTACACACTGCAGCCCTTGGTCATTTCAGCAGTTAAATATGAAATAGCAAGGCCTTTCAGGGCCAGAACTGAGAATTCCCAGCGCCGAGCTCCATGGGAAGTTTTGAAACACTCATCAGATAAAGCTTTGCTCCTACATAAAACCACGTGAGTTGTTTTCAACATCTCCCTGTAGTAAAATGAGAGAAACTCATTCACCAGACGGTGCTGTTTATATCCTGGGCCTAGCAGCATTTAATTGGTACACACTCATCATGGTTATGCAACTTGGACTTGAGCTTCTCCGCTCCCAGGCTTGGTGAAGCTGCCTTGCTCTTCTGTACGATTCAGGAGTGATTTTTATAAACCCACTGCTAGAACAAACAGATGGCAGGTAAGGGGGACTGCATGGCTCACAGGTGAACATAGGAGACAGAAATAAAGGAGGAATAGAGATCTGTAAAGTAAAATAATGTAATATAGGAGACCCTGGAGAATGAGCCTCCACCCCTGCAGAGCCCTCTGGTGGTCACAGATCTCTAGCACTGGCCCAGCCCTGCACCAGGCTGTGTGAGCATGAGGTGGTTAGACGGTATGCTCCGGGCAGCCAAAGATTCTGTAAGTCCCCCCAAGAACATGATGTCCAGGTAACTGAACAGCCTGTCCAGTGTGTCTATAAAATACACCGTTCTAAAGTGATTCAGGGACTCTTTTGGTGGTTTGTAGCAAACTGCCAAGAAACTGGGCATGGTGGCACACACCTGTAATCCCAGCTCTCAGGAGGCTGAGGCAGGAGGATCGCTATGAATTTGAAACCAGCTTGGGGTATAAAGTAAGCTCAAGGCCAGTCTAAGCTGCATGGTGAGACCCTATCTCAAAGAGGGAGGGAAGGGGGGAGGGATAGAAAGAGAGAGACAAAGAGACAGAGACACAGAGAAGGGGCATGGCCCCAGGCCCTGAGGAGTGCCTGAGGAGTGGTGAGAGTTCAGGGCAAATGCTAGCTGAGTGGCCGAGTGCCCCCCAGGGACCCATGCAGACTTAGGAAGGTGGTGGCTGAGCTCCTCTGGCTCCTGTCACCACACTCATGTGTCCCATCCCTGGGAAGAAATTGTGATTGAGTGCATCCCATATAAGATTGCTTATCTTCACTGACACTGAGTATCAGGTTGGGTAGTGCTAAGGGCATTCACCTTATTTTAGCAGACTGGAAATCGCTGTTCTACTTTGTGTTGCTATGAAGGTCACCGTCCTGAGCACCTCTTAGAAATAGCATCGTGCAGCATGCGCCTTCCTGCAACCGGCTTACCTCCCTTGGCACGATGGCCTTAAGTTTACACATGGTCATTTGCCCACATTTCCTCCTTTCTTGAGGACACACACTGAATGTGCGTACTGCATTCCTCTCGTCTCTTCACCTGCAGATGGACGCTTGAGCTGTGTCCAGCTCTTGGCTGCTGTGAACGATGATGGGCGGATGGGGGTGCGGCCTGTGTCCAGCTCTTTCGGTGTCTGGGGTGTGTAAGCTCAGGAAATCCCCAGCCCAACTCCTTGGTTTCCTCCTGGGTTCACCATTGACCTACCTTGTCTTTCCATCCCACTTGTGGCCTGCAGAGTAGACAGCCACCATCACTTATAGCCCAAGGCTCCTGAGCGTGGCTGGCACCTTGCTGCCTGGGGCCTCTGCTTCCCCCCACTCCACCCCGGCTCAGGCTCTATGTTCCTCCCTCATAGCACACTGCCCCCTCCTAGAAGTCTCACAGTGCCTAATGTGACTGTCACCAAGTTATCCTTCCCATTACCTGCTATAAAGCACTTTCTAAACATTGGTGAGGTACATTCATCCTGGTGGGTAACCTTTGCCACAGAAGTTCCAGTGAATGTGTATAGGATTTAATTTTATTATATAATATGTGAATAAGTAATATCATCTGTACTTAAATTATGTTTTTCTGAGGTTGTTAATGACCTGTTTTAACAAACAGGAATGTTAAATTTACTGGTCAGCCTCTCATTTGGCAAACAGAGAACATGCCATGTACCAATATTTGTGTAAAGTGTAAATAATCTCAGGCAACATTAATTAGGCATTGTGTGTGCCAGAAATTATATTTTTATTTACATATATGATCATGATTGGCTATAATTCACAACATAAGCATTTAAGTTAGAGTTTACTGTTCTTGTTAAAGGGGGGAATCAGGGATATATGAAAGTAGAATAACTTATCCAGCAAGCATGGTTTGGAGTTTGAGGTAAGTGTACCAATTCCAGAGATGCATTCCTGTGTGTATTCCCCTGCTTGCCAGCGAACTATGAGAGCAGTTATTTTAACAACCAAGCATTGGAAACATTGAGAGGGCAAAAGGCACACCAGGCTCACACATACATATGCATTTGTAGGTGTGGAGTTGGGCAATATTGACCAAATGTGTTCGAGAATATTTTAGAAGTGTGAGCAATGACTCAGTCCCGCTCAGAGACACACTGCTTCCTGGTGGGGCTGCTGTGGGAGCAGAGAAGCGGCCTCTGTGTGCGTGCGTGCGTGCGTGCCTGCGTGCGGAGGAAGGGCCGGGTAGACCCCTCCAAGTGCTGCTCCCCAGGGTGCTGGAATACCTGAGCGCAGGAATCCTGATGGAGGAGGCTTTTGCCTGGCATGGGAAAGGAAGGAAGGGAGGGTCTCCACAGCATCTGGGGGTTCTGGGCAGGAGCCTTGCGGAATGTGCCTCAGCTGGGGAAAGGGTAGTGGCTTCTGGTGACTCAGAGGGGCTCTCTGAGGGGCCCCACTTGCGTCATCTGCTGTCAGCATTCTCTTCTGTTTGTGCACTCTATTTGTCCTGCTGGGTGTGCCTTCAGTGTGGAAACACACACACACACACACACACACACACACACACGCGCGCGCGCGCGCGCGCGCGCACACACACACACACCCCATGTAAATGAAGGGGGAAGTGGAGATCGCTGTCATCACAAAAGACAAATGTCTTCTTTGAAGAATCCATTTCATTCCTTCCGCAGACTGTGACGGTGACTCAGATCTTCTAAGCACTACGCCTTTAATCTGAAGTGAGGAAGACAGGTTCTGCAGCCTGCTGTGTGCAGGGGCTGGGGTGTCCCAAAGTCTGCTTGGTAGGGGAGAGGACTCTGTGCCAGGCACCCACTGGCCCTTCCATGGTTCCATTTTATGGTCACAGTGCCCCCCTGACAGAGTAGGAAACTGAGGCACAGCAGAATTAAGTCACCTGTGCCAAGTTCTGTATCTAGTAAATCGGTGATAAAATGGAATGCAATTGGTTACATCTGGCCCCGTATTAAGCATTCAAATAGTTTGCTATGTTTTCCTTCCTGATGGACATTCAAAAATATTCAAAAGTAGAAAGGATAGTTAGATGAATCTCAGTGTGCCAAGGCTTGTTAACCATCAGCTTGTGGTCTTTCTTTCTTATTTCTGTCCTATCTCTGTCTTGTTTTGAAGCCAATTTTAGATATTTTATTTACAAGTATTACTTATTTCTACAATCACAAAACCATTGTCTTGCCTTGAGGATAGTAATTTATTAATGCCAGCAACTCCCAATTGTCTTAAAGACATGCTTGTTTAAATCAGATCCAAAATGCCTTGCACTTGGCAATTTCCTGACTTGTCCCCCTGAAGTTGGGTGCACTGTATAAGTTTGGCAATTGGATCATTTGTCCTGCAAAATTTTGTGCAGGCTGTGTTCCTATGCCCCCTGCCTGGACTCCCTGTGACCAGTTTTAGGCGACACTGTGTATAGATGGACTTTGGCACACCCACGTGCCAGGACCAGACGTGTTTCATATTTCAGAAGTTTTCAGATTGGAGAATATTTGCATAATCTTTACTGGCTCAGTGTTCTAATCTAGAAAGCTGGAATCCAAAATGTTCTGAGAGCTGCAACTTTTTAAATTGACTCAGTATGTTTGTACATCATATCAGTGCTCAAAAAGTTTTGGAGTTAGGGCATTTTTGAGTTCAGATTAGAGAATGTTTTCTCTCAGACTTCCTGTATAAGACTCCTCCTGGGTAGCTTCCTCTTCCTGTGGTGTTAGCAGCCAGGGTGAAGTCAGGCCTTGTGCATGGCAATTATTCAAGTCTTGTCATTCCTTATTGTATTGCTTTTATTAAGAGAAATATCCTTATTTCATCTATATCATTATCCTGAGGCAGAACTGAAATAAGATTTTTAAAAAAGAAAAAATTATGTGATCACCAAAAACAATTTAAGATTTGAGATTTTGGGGGCTTTATGCAGTTATGTTTTGTCTGTGAGTCTTACCTCACTAGGAATACATACTTACTGTGCTTTAAAATAATTGGCAATAGTTTCTTTCTGTATGATTATGACATGCCATGGACAATTGTTTTCATTTCCTTTGGGGTTTTATATATTCTTAAAATATTTTTTTATCATTTTATGTGCTACTTTTCCATGGTTTACAAATCTACCAAAGAATATTCTGAGAATTCTAGCTTTTCAACCTGTCACTTTTCTGTTCCTTCTCATGCATGACTTTAAGGCAACTCTTTTTCTTTGCTTAAGCTGTTGGTCCATGACTGTTTTTAAAGTATAACCAAATGCATTTATGTATGTGTTAGGCTGCTTTTCCTTAGTAAGATGTCGTTTGTTGAACACTCTATTCTCTCTGCTTCTGTCTTTTAGTTAGTAATAATGAATATCTAGAAATTAAGTGTAGGGATCCATATGACTAGCACTGAAGTTTCAGAACTGGTGACCACAATAGTGAGCCTTTTGGGGACTTGCCCAGTGCTGAGCATTACTCTGTTTGCTTGCTTGCTTGCTTATTTTTGTGGTACCAGGGATTGAACTCAGGACCTTGTGCATGCCAGGCAAGCACTTAGTCTACTGAGCTATCTCCCGGCCCTTGGGCATTACTCTGGGTGCTTCATGTGCATTTGTTGAATGTTCATAACAAGAGCTCTCCTGGGTATGTACAAGAAGATTACACCACAGCACAGGAAGGCAAAGCAGCTTACCCAAGGTCTCAAAAGTAAGCACTTGCAGAACAGGGCTTTAAATGCAGGCATCTCTTAGGTATCACATTGCACTGCTTAGAATTACCGTGAGTGTGTCCTGTAATTTATATAAGGATATTACAACCCCCTATATTAACTATGTTTTTTTTTTTCAAATGTTCACTAGTTTGTCTTAGAACTATTGTTGAGCCTATAATTTGGTTCTACTCTGCTATATGCTAAATCCATAGCCTGCTCTTATTTCCTAGTTGTCAGAAGATGCAGCAGTCCTGGGGCAGAGATAAGGGGCCTCCTGCTATGCGAGTACTGCAGAGATGGTGTTGAGGGCCAGGTCCATGGGTGTACCCAGTGGGTTGTAACTAGGGATGAACACTACATTTGGGGAATGCATTGCTTTTATAGCAAGCAGTAAGCAAGATTCCTCTTTGTCCAAGAGCAGCCACATAAACTCACCCCTTATGGATCCTCCCTAAGAAATGTCAGATTCTTGGATTCTTGGTAGACTCGGCAAGACTGGAAGGAGGATGGAGACCGAGAAGGAGCCTCTCCCTCAGTACTGCTTTGCGTTTGCCCCCAAGGCTTTGGGAACTGAGGGGAATGTGAATCTTGTACCATCGCTGCACCTAAGTACTTCTCTTTAAAATCCTTGCTCTTACTCCTGGCCTATTTATTCCAGGTTTTCAGTTCTCAGGTACTAACTCCAGCATAAAGAGCCAGCTCTCCCTTGAAGGCCACCTTTAATAAAGTTGAAACACAGGTGCATTACAAACCAAGGTCTTTTCTGTTTAATTTGCCATGAAGAATGATTTGGGATTTGCCAAGGGATGAGGCTGAGAGTATCAGTCCATCTCATAACCACATAGTAGGAAATTTTGTTCTTATTTCCTTTCTTCCTGTTTCCCTTGCTAGTTCTTTTCATCATTCTGTAAAGCACTGCCCTTCCTAAGTCCTGATTATAACTTCTTTTTTTGTTTTTCATTACTATTTATTATATATTCCATTAAATAATTTCATCTTTATAATATCTTTCTATATACAATTCTCCTGGCTCCCCAGGAAATTGCAAGTCTACTTTTTTAAAAAATGATTTCCTTGAGAAACAAATAGCAATAAGACAGTTTCAAAACTGATTAGTACGATAGTTTCAATAATTAATACATTGCGTATTGTTATCTTCATAGTGGTTATTCGTAGTACAATGCAGATATGATATCTGTCCACAAACACTATTAGAACAAATCTTGTTATTCATTGAATTAAGAAAATGTAGCTATATACCTATCCTATTTTGAATATACAGATACAAAATGGTCCATTTGTATCTCCTTTCTGTTTAATTTTGTCAGAGAAGGGTATTCCATTATCATTTAAATATTATATGTGTGTGAATTCAGCAAAATAATCCAATATAGTCTACTAGTACATAATAGTAGTAGGTTTTCCAAAAGACTGGCAATGTCAGTTGTTGACTTGAGCCTTTTACAGCTCAGCATAATAATATGGCTTTACTTTTTATACTACATTTTTATACTTTTCTGCTGAATGGTTAAGACCTGTATAACAAGAAATGTAGCTTTTGTATCTGATAAGGTCAGTCAAATCCCCTCAGGATTTACCCTGAAACCCTGTACCACAATTTTTAGGTCCTTTGTCAGTGTCAGCCATGTGGATGAGTCATGACTATTGCTTGAGCAATTTGCTCTCTAAGAAAGCCTGAGAGAAAGTTTTCTCTTCATGTGACTCTCCTTAGGCACACTCTACATCATCAATCACTTTCCTCTGTGGCCCCATAATCTCCTTGATCAAAAAATTTGGGACACAACTGAGATGCAGAATGTTACAGAACAGGTTCTCTTATGTCCTGAGTCTTCACTAACTTGAAAGGCCAGGACCAAAATGTTGGCTGTCCTTGCAGCCCTCCTTTTTCTCTGATTGTTGGTCTGCAAACTTAGGTTGTTAACACTCCAGAAGAGAAGCTTATTGTTATTACCCTACAACATAGGCAGTTCAACTTAACCCCACTATCTGTCTGAATATCAAACATCTTAGGCATAGCATGGAACTGATATTTTCAAGTATTGATATGTTAAACTTTAAGTCCCTACATAATATGAAGAAAAAAATTTTAATAATAAAAATATATTTTAAAAACTAGGAATAAAATATTACACATTTTTGCACAGAAGTTTAGAAATTTAACCATATATAGCACTGTAGCATGACAGTCTTGTAACATTTTTTTCTTATCTTTTGTTTTCATTTATTAACTTTTTTAAACAGACATTTACTTGAGAGACAGTATGGCAGTAATTTGTATGTCACAATAAGCACTATGTATTTAGAAGACCACAATGACAAGCATTCCGAGCATGACCCTATCATTACACATTGCTATCCTCAGTGCAGTTGCTTGGTTCACAGGTATGAGCATATATAGTTAGTCAGGGTGAGAATCCTACCAATTAACTGCTAGTTTCAAAAACCTGATGGAGATTCTCAGGATCATTGCCTTACCCATCTTGTACATATAAATACATGGCTTTGCCCCTGTCGTGTTTTCTGGCTTTTTACCTTTCCCTCTCTTCGTTGTCTAATCTTCAAGTTCTCGCTTTTTCAAAACTCAAGAATGACTGAGTTTTGAAGGATGACAGTCCCTGGAGACCACTGTCCCTAGCAGGTCAGCATCTTCAGCATGTTTCCCATCAGAGTCCCCGTGGTAAATGAGAAGCATAAATGGTCCAAACCTCTCATGTCAGGTGGCAAGAAGCGCCCTCTTAGGAGAGAAACCAATGACACCACGAGCATTTGTAACTGTGGTGCTAGCTCTGCTCTGAGGGAATCTGGGAATAAGGAGAGGTGTGGAGAGAAGACATGGAAATAAGAGGTCCTGGGGCAGGGGAGGTGGGTCATGTCCAGTGCCCCTTAATTTATAACCACTGTAGCCCCATAGGTCAGGATGTGGTCTGTTTAATCCACCCAGCCTGACTGTTGAAAATGTGATACATTAGATACAGGTAGTAGCACTCACTGCTAACCTCAGCACTCAGAAAACTGAGACAGAAGGACAACTGTGAGTTCAACACCAGCCTGGGCTACATAGACCCTGTCAGGGAAAAAAAAAAGGATATATATATATATATATATATATATATATATATATATATATAGTAATAGGTACTGGTAACTCACAGACACATTTTTCATCAAAAAGTATGAAAAGAAATCTGTATTTTTATTAAAGATTGTAATGAGTTTTTAAGTGAAAACATTCATATTGTTATGAATTTGAATGGGGGCTGGAAGAAGGTGCTTCGTGGCTTATTTGCTTCCTGGTTAATTCTCAGTGTAGCATCTGAGCGGTAGGGAGGGTGCAGCTGAGCAGTTGTGGGCCCCAACATGTGGCCGTGGCCTCAGCCTCAGCCTCGGCAGCTGACACTTCTCATTGGGCATTTTCTTCAAAGATTCTTTCATTTAACCAGGTTCTCTTGGGTCTTTCAGGATCTTAAAACCATTTCTGGGGCTACCACAGTGAACCTTGAAATAGCAGAGGAGACCAAAGACCTTATTATTCAAGTCTTCAGAGAAATTAACAAAAAATGTCTGGGTGTAAACCACCCAGCTAGAATCCCGATGGGTTAGTGGCGGACGGTAAGCCCCTGGGCAGCCTGTCTGGGGTCCTGGCTCTGATTTTGAATAGCTATCACAGAGATGCTCATGGTGTTTCTCTTACTAAAGCTGAGGTGATGATCATAGGAAATGACAAGGAAATGGGCCGTTCTGGAACCCAGGAAGTGCTTGGTGCATTATTAGTAAATAGAGTTCAGAATGTCCATTAGAAGTACACCCTACTAATTTGTGTCTGGATATCAGTGTTAGATATTTTCCTAACTATTATCTGGAGCGACACGAATAGGGAACCCACTAACCACATGGGGCCATTTAGGTTAATTAAGACCAAATAACATTTATAGCTCAATTCTTCATTGTATTTATTTATTTAGTACAGAGTGTATAGGGTCTATAGGGTCTCACTACATAGGTTAGACTCCTAGTGATTCTCCTGTTATCCACCTACAAAGTGCTGGGATTACAGGTATGCACCACCACATCCAGTCTCAATTACCATCTCAGGGTGCCCCGGGATGAGGCTGCTACGGCACACTGGGGATCGAACCCTGGCCATTGGGCTCTGCCTAAGCAGGCACTTTATTCCACTGAGCTATCTGGCCAGCCCCGATTCTTCATTTGTACTGGCTCAGTTTTAAGACTTCATGGCCACAGGTGGCTATGGATGTGGCTCTCGAGATTATAGCTAATGGAGTGTATCTGTTACCTCTGACAGCTCTGGCTGGAAGAGCTTGAAGCTTGAGAGGTTGGATGGCGTTGTGCTGGTGTTTAATTTTGGAACTGTGCTCCTGATTCCAGTTCCCTTTCTCCTAGTAAGAATATAGGTCATACTAACTAGAGGATTGCGTATGGTTGAGTGGCTACCAGGTTAGCAGACACAATAAGCACCTGCTAGACACAGTGATAGGCTGAGGAGTTTCCTCAAGGGGAAAGTGAGAGTCTTCCTCACACATCCTCTGCAGGCTGCATTTCCTTCTTACTGTGGCCTCCCAAACACTCCTGATTTCTAGTATTTCCTATTTGCTCGTAGGCATCATATGTCTCAATTTGGGTTCCAAACATATGGTCACTCTGATAGTGGGACACAGAGTTCCTTTCATTCATTGGCTGAGTGTAAGCCATTCATGCTGTCCAACCTCTGCTCCTTGAATCTGTAAAGGATAAAAATCCATCCAGTAAGGAACAGAGAGCCAGAGCACCCATCTCCCTTTCCTGTGGGGTTTGTCGCCCTGAGAAGTGGGAGAAGGGTGTGCATTTCATAGCTGAATAGCTGGCTGTCTTCCCAGCTGATGATGTAAATGGAAACCACCCACTTGCATTAAAATGTGTCTCTGCTTAAGTGCTCTTGACGCTCATTAGAAGCCGTGTTAATGAGGATTCCTGGGCTCAGCTGTCATCTGCCTGCCTTACCTAGGAAACAGGTATCAGAGCAAAGCTCCTCAGGCCAGCCTCTGGGAGCGAGTGCTGGACCGGCCACATGGTGGCCGTCCCTTTCCAGGGAGCACGCAGGGAAAGGGGATTTCTGAACTTTTTTATTAAAAATGGAAGGAGGATGATACATTGATGGAAGGAAAAAAGGAAAGGGGCGTATTTCAGGAAGAACTATTGTACAGATTTTTAATGTGACATAAGAACAACAGATTAGAACAATTTCTGATTTATGCAGACATGGGTAGTTTTGTTTGATGTTGGTTTTCACATCCACAAAGTGGGCATCTTATGGGACTATTCTGAGATGTACTTAATTAGCCAATAATTTAATTAATTGGTCAGCATGTGTGAAACCAGCAAATCCCTGGCTCCACCTAAGCACTGAGTGAAAAACATCAGTGGTCATTGTTCCAGTCTTTCTTCTTCCTGTTCCTATTTGTATTTTTATTGTAGAGAAATAGGCTTTGAAGTGGAGTTTGAACGCCAGCTCTGCCACTGTCACCACATGAATTTCTTAAAGTTTTCTGAGCTTTAGTTTGCTTGTTGTTAAAATGGAGGTAATATTGTCTGTGTTACAAGCATTCTTGTAAAGTCAAAGTGAGGAATTAACTATAAAATGCCAACCCAGGACCAGGCATATAGAAGGTTCCCACTAAATGTTGGTTCCTTCCTCCGTTTGTCCCCACAGGCAACTTTCCTGGTAGTAATTTGGCAACCTGTTTAGTGAAACCGTGATGGATAAAATGGCATTTGGGGAAGATTAGTCCAGCAGCTGTGTGTGGGATGGATTAACTTGTGCACAGCAGTATGACTTAGAACACTCAAAACAGGCTTTTTGATATCTAGGTATTTGTGTCATAGTTGCAAAATGGTTTCTTTTACCACTGCGGTTTCAGCATGCCAAACTGCTCCAGAAGTTTTTTTCTGTGGGCTTCTCATTTTTGTTTAAGAGAATTTTGAGTTTCCAGGACTTTTGCTTATAGCTTCCAAATACTGTAGCTGTAATCCAAGAACAGCAGGGCAGAATCATATAAATGTCTATTCATGTCTTGCTCAGCTATTGATGCCTATGTGACCAAAAATCTGAGCTAGTTTGTTTGCTTATTATTTATTTAGGGAAGGGTCCACAGGTGTTTAGGATCTCACTACTAGATGGAACTCTTAGTGATCTGTCAGTTTACAGCCTCCCGAGAGCTGGGATTACAGGTATGCACCACCACGCCCAGTCTCAATTGTGTGCCCCTGGGGGCAGGGCTGGCATGGCAGGCCCAGGGATCGAACCTCTGGCCCCTTTGCCTGCTTGTAGGCACTTTAATCTGCTGAGCTATTTGACCAGCCCAAAGGCACTTTTTTTTTTTTCTTGGTGGAACCAGGGATTGAACTAAGGCCCTTGCATTTAACAGGCAAGCGTTTATTCAATTGAACTATCTCCCCAGCCCATGAGCTAGTTTAGAAGCTAGTTTTATATTTAAAAAAAAAAATATTTTCAAGAGCTGGCCAAATAGCTCAATGGATTAAAGTGCCTGCAAGCAGGTACAGGGGCCAGGCCCCTGGGCCTACCATGCTGGCCCCACCGCCAGGGTGTGCTGAGATGCAATTGAGACCGGGCATTGTGGCACACACCTATAATCCCATCTCTTGGGAGGCTATAAACAGGAAGATCACTAGGAGTCCAATGTTGTAGTGAGACCCTGATCACCCTGTAGACCCTTCCCTAAAGTACAAAAAAAAAAAATTTTGGAATGGATACAGTAGTAGTATATATTTATGGGGTACAATGTAATATGTTGATTCATATGTATATTGATCAAATCAGGGCATCTAGCATGTCCATCACCCTAAATAACCAATCATTAGTGGTGAGGATATTAAACATTCTCTCTTCTCACAACTTCGAAATCTCTAATGCACTACTGTTCACTACATTGTCTGCTAAGCCACAGAACACAGCCACCACTGCCTCCTATCTCCTGGTGACATTGATGTCTTTGACCAGTGTCTGCATGTTTGTCCACTTAGCCCTCAAACAACTCTAAAAAGCAGAGCAGCTGCTCCCTTTGTACAAGTGAAAAAACTGAGGTACCGAGAGAGAGAGAGAGAGAGAGAGAGAGAGAGAGAGAGAGAGGTCTACATTTACACAGCTAGTATGTGGGGCTTCAGAGATTTGAACCCAGGCCTGCACATGTCAGAAGCATGCTCTTCACTCCAATGGCAGATAATTTTGAAACCCTAACCATACAAAGGGATGGTATTTCACCTTTTGCACTTACGTGGCAGGGAGTGTTGTACAAATGGGGCCCATGAAGGTATAGACCAAATGGTGAATGGAGGAGAAGGCACAGTTGGGTCAACAGTAGGTTTTAACCCTGTGGAGAAGTTGGGGTGGGGAGGCCTAAAGGTTTCTAAACATGGGCAGTGATGTGCCCTCATCTTGGCCTGTGGCCTGCCCTCCTAGAAGCAGCTTGAGTACCCGAGAGGGAGCTATTACCCTGGAATGAGATCCTGCACCTTCTAGGTCTGCAGTGTTGAGCCATTCTCCCCAAAGTGCTTACTGGTTGCCCTAGGCCTGCTGAGGCAGGAGGCAGGAGGTAGGAGGATGCCTCCCCATACCAGCTCCTGCATCTCTTTCTGAAGCCAGCAGTGGAATCAGCTGGTAGATGATGGAGCCAGAGTCCCCCTGTCCTCTGCAGGCTTCCAGCCCAGAGTTACAGTCCTGGCTGCTTGGCCTCTTCCTGCTTTCTCCATTCTCCTCTGCCAGGGACCTCTCTACTTTACCATTACCCCGAGTGTCCCCAGGAGCTGCCTAAGCCATGGTGTCTTGAACTGGTGTAATATAGCTCATGAGTCCCAAGCCCTTCCGTGGACTAAGCATTGGCCTTAGCACCTGGCCCAGAAAGCCCACATCACTGACCAGGGTCACCCAGCTGGAGGAAAGAGTCAGGTCTTAAACCTGGCCTTCTAGCACTGGGGACCATTGCAGCCTCTTCCCGCTTTGCTGGAGCAATTCAGGTCCATGTAGTTCTCTGGGCTGGGCTTGGTCAGCCTTGTCTTTGTTTCCAGTGCTTCTTTTGGGGCCTGACATTTGCCTGTTCTCAGCACAAGTGCTAGAGGGATAGCTGACAATATTTACTGAGCTTGAGTCAAGTCTGTGCCTATACCAAGCTGAGCATTTGCAGGCCTGGAACCCCTGAGCCTGTTTACAGAGGTGGGGGAAAGGTCAAGGAGCCTGGCCCAGTGGGGCCGAAGCTGAGCTGGAACCCAGGTGGCTTTCCTCTAGCTCTGTGCTAGGGCAGTGCTGCGCAGGCTCTCCATGGACACTGAGCTGCACACCGGGCTTGAGCCCAGGGCACCTATGTTGGCCCAGGAAGCATGTGACAGGCCAGCCTAAGAGCACTACTTGCTGAGTATCCCCAGCGCAGCCCTGACCCACACTTAGTGCTCCAGGGAGCCAGCTCTTCCCTCCTGACTGTGTGTGCACCTGTGAACCAGCAGCCACCAACCAACCCAAAGGCCCCAGGCTGCCCCAGAGAGCACCCTGGAGCCACAGCTCCTACAGCAGGCTTGCTGGATTCCAGCTCTAAGCAGATCTCTTCTATGAAACACATGAGTAAATGACATACATCCTGCCCACCGCCTCCCTGAGCGAGGCGTCTTCTAACCTTCTGACCACCTGCATTCCCGAAGCCCCAGAGAACATGGCGGCAGGAGCTTCCAGATGTTAGGGGCTGGGGTGGGCTTGACCCTCTGCCTGGGGTCTGCTTCCCTGCCATTTTAAGAGGGTGATTTATTGGAAAGGGACGGATGGGGAGGGCATAAATGAAATCACCCTTTCAGGTTTATGGCTGAGTTTTCCAGCATTAATGTGCAGGCCTCTAGCCATATGATTAGAGGTCATTAGGCAGCTAAAATGCAAAATTAATTCTGCCTGCTTCTCTGCGTGACTGGGTGAAACAGCTCTGGGCAGGGAGAAGGTGGGCTTGTTTCACCCGCCTGTGGACAAGGTCAATTCTCTGGGCAGGGCCTGGGAGCTGGTGTGGGAGCCTGTGGGGTGCAGGGGGAGGGATAAGAAATCTGTTAGGGTAGAGTCCAAGGTCTAGCAGCCCCCAAGGGGTCCCTAGCACCACATAGCCATCAGGAAAGTGACACTGTCCTCTGGTGAGAGGCCTGGCTTGTCCTGGTCTGAGGGAGCCCTGGGTGAAGGCTCTGTGAGCTTGGCTGAGGGACATGGCCCTCTGAGCCTCCCAAGTACCCTCTGATGGGAGATACAAATGGGAGCAGCTGGAGCTTTGTTCAGCAACAAGTGACCTTCGTGTGTGCTTCATCCTGTGGGATTTGACATTTCTAATCCCCTGTAGATTTTATACTTTTTCCCTGTTTAGGAGATCTGTTTGTTGTTGTTGACATACAAATTGTATTCCCTCTTCTAACTTTTTAGTTTAAAACACCTTTACTAACCTCTGAGAAGTTCATCTTGTGTGTGTCGCTGCATCTCGGAGTGCTCTGCCCCCCCTCCTCCCGTACATGTGTATGTGGCATGGGCGTGAGCTGCAGGCCGGTGGACCATGTACTGGCAGAACATACGGCAGGAGCAGAGGCAGTGGTGGCTCAGTTCAGGAACTTAATTCTAGCCAGGATTCTGGTTGCGATACAAATTGAGAACGGAATCAAATAGCTCCAAGGGAGGCCAGTGTTGGGCCTGCCCGTTGAATTTGACTCAGAGGGCATATAGCGGAGACTCAATTTGAACCTTGAGCCCTGGAGTCTGTGAGGTCTGCAGTCCTCACTCTGATGTTTAAAATGCCCAGATTGCTGACTTTCAAAGGTTGATTTTGCAGCAGAGTTCTTTGCTGTTAGCTCTTAAAGGGAACCAGGTAAATCAGAGCTCCTCTGTCCCTGGGCAGGCTTGGCCTTTCCTCTGCCTCCATCTCCCCCCGGAAATCACCTCCACTGACCCTTGTCCCTGCAGTCCTGGTAGTCCACAGAACTTGCTGAGCAAATCTCAGGCTTCCTCTAATTGCCTGAATATTGATTTTTGTGTTACTATTGAGTGAAATACACACACCATAGCTACGTGAGGTTTTGTACATTTGCATTGCTGTGTAACCAGTCTCTAGAACTGCTTTCATCTTGCAGAGCTGAAGCTCTGTGCCCCTTTGCTACCTGCACATCCAGATTGATATCACCACCTACCAGTATGGTGGCCTTGGATCCAACAACTGCACCCCCTTCTGTCAACTGCCTCTTTATGGTTGTTGACATACATAAGATGCTTAAAACTACACTTGGTTCACAGGAAGCGCTTCATAAGCATTCATGATTATTTGTGTGATTCCTGCATGCCTGTCTGTGCTCCCCCCATGACTGTCCAGCTGGTGGGGCTCCAGGGCTCTCCCATGAATGCCTGAGTCCACCTGAGGCCCAGCAGTTCCCAGTTTCAGGCTGGGAGACAAGAAGATGGGTGCCGATGAGAAGCAGCAATATGATTAAGGATGCTTTCCAGCCTGTTTAAGGGAGAGAGAGTGCAGGCCAGGCTGGCTACCCATCCTGTGGCTGGGCCTTCCTCACAGTACCAGCTCAGTGCAGTGGCCGGGAGCTGCCAAGTGGGCTCAGAATGTCTTTGGCTGTTCACCCACTTAGCAGGTGATCTGCCACAGGTGGAGGCTGGCCCTGGGCAAGGGAACTGCAACATAGAGAGTCCTCGGGGGAGGGTGATGGGGAATTGGTGACAGGCTTTCGCCACAAGATATCTTTGGAGGAGGAGCCTGTCTTGACAACTTCTGAATCCTTCACACAAGAATGTGGGTTCCAGAGGGGCTCTCCTGCCGAGCAGAGCTGAGGGAGCATCGGAGCAGAGACACACACATACTCACACTCAGCCCTGCACACGTGGGTACATGCTCATACACCTGCAGATGCTCGCCGTCCTTCAGGTGCAGCAGAAACAGCATTCTTCCTTGAAACTTTCTGCCATTCATGTTAAGACACCCCCTTGCCACAACCCGGTCACAAACATTCCCTAGTATTCACTGTTCCTTGGAGTTCAGATACTAATGGGATTGTCTTTTTTTCTTTTTTTTAATTTATTTTTTATTTTATTGAAGTACAAATATCAATCAGACAGTTTCAAGACATCTTAACAAGACAGATTCGATAAATTAATACATTGCAAACTGTTTTCATAATGTTTTGGTATCATACAAGGTACATACATGATATTATATTTACAGATTATATTTTAGCAGATGTCTCTTATCAGTCAATTAAGAGTGTAGCTGCTTACTTATCTTATTTTTTATACCTGAATTATATCAAAAATTCAGTAATTATTTTCCTAGTGGATGACCATAGTACTAGAAGCCGACATAATATCCTGTCCAACCACCATTAGTGCAGATCTTGCCTCTCATAGGATTATGTAGAAGCACAGCGTTATCTATCCCAACTGTACTGTCTATACACACACATCATGATTTTGTCTTTTTATACCCCTTCCTTTGTCTACACCTGTCAAAGGTGGGCACTCCATTGTCATTCAACTAACTTAGGTGCTTGAACTCGACACCACAATCCAACACAGTCCAGCATTCCACAACCATAGTGAGTTATTCAAAGAAGTTGTCGACCATAGCCATTTACAGCTCAGCTTAATATTATGGCCCCGCGATGTATACTTCATTTTTATACTTTTCTG
>PVKA01040301.1:0-18834 GCA_004027165.1 Ctenomys sociabilis | reverse complement strand
GCTACAGGATGTTCAGAGTCTCACTACTAGATCCACCTGTTTACAGCCTCCCAAGAGCTGGGATTACAGGAGTGTGGACCACAGCCAGTCTCAATCTCAGTGTGCCCCAGTGCTGGGGCCAGCACAGCAGGCCACGGGGTCAATCCCTGGCCCCTGCGCCTGCCTGCAGGCACTGTAACCCACTGAGCTATTTGGCTGGCCCTCTACTCTTTTTTTTTTTGCTTGAACATTTAATCAACTAAAGGAGAGTAGCTACCCAGGAATAATAAAGAGATCAAAGACCGCTGTCTCAGTTACTTTTCTCTTGTTGATGGGACAAAATACCTGACATCCAAAATTGTAAGATGATGAAACTGCAGCCTCTGCTGTCCCTGTGGTGATTAGCAGTAGGATCTGTCTAGATTCCCGGGTGCCTTTTCACCAAATTAATAACTCTTCCTTAATCAGACAACAATGTGCCTTTTTTTTTTCCTTTTTACTTTCTTCCAGTTTTTTAAAACTTGCTACTATATTATTGATTATTTTTGTGGTATCATCATGCTAATTGTACGTGTGTGTGTGTGTGTGTGTGTGTGTACAGGCTGGGGGCTGAACCCAGAGCTTTGCACATGCTATGCAAGTGCCTACTACTCCAGGCTTATCTGGCACTATCTGAAAAAGTATTTTTAGATTGATCAACATTTCTTTCCTTTTAATAGTTTCTGTGTGTTGGCAGGGGGTTGACAGAGTCTTGCTAGGTAGTACAGGCTGACCTCAAACTCAGGACAAGGCACTTCTTCTCCAGCCTCCTGAGTGCTGGGATTACTAGTGTGTACCACTATGTCTGGCTCATTTTAATACTTTTAAAAAGAACCTATTTTATGGCCAGGGGTATAACTCAGTGGCACAAGTTCCTGCCTGGCAAGCACAAGGTCCCGAGTTCAATTTCTTTCTTTCTTTCTCTTTTTTTTCTTATCTCTTGTTTTCATTTATTATCCTTTTTTAAAAAAAACAAACATTTAAAAAAATTGAGAGACAGTGTAGCAATAATTGATATGACATGACAAGCAGAACATATTTAGAAGACCAGAATGATAGGCATTCCAAACATGGCCCTAGTATTACACATTGCTATCTTCAGTGCAGTTGCTTAGTTCACAGGTATCAGCATATACTGAGCTCAATTTCTGTTAGAAAAAAAATCTAATTCAAACCAATCTCAAGCACTAATAAAAGTAAAATCACAGATTTGTTTTCATATTAAACATACCTGTGGCTGGGCATGGTGGCACTGCCTATAATCCCAGCACTCAGGAGGCTGAGGCAAGAGGATTCTTGTGAGTTAGAGGCCATCATGGACTACACAGTGAGTTCAAGGCTAACCTGAACTACATGGTAAAGCTCTGTTCAACAACAATAACAACAAAAACAAAGTATAAAAGAGCACAAACCAAAAGCACCCAATAAGGGGGCCAGGAAGATGGCTCAGTGGGATAAGCACTTCCCTGGCAAGTGCAAGGGCCTGAGTTCAATCCTTGTATATTGTCTCAGTTTTTACTTGTTACTTGAACACAATACCTGACACCCAAAATTAGAGAAGGAAAAGTTTATTTAACTCACAGATAGTGAAGGTTTCAGTCCATACTTGGCTGGCTCCGAGGTAGAGCAGCACATGGCAGAGGGCAATAGCTCTTAGTGGTGGAAAAGAAGCAAAGAGCTAAGGGAGGGACAGTGCCTGCAGCAGCTAGCAAGACTTTCTCCCTTCCTTATGTTTGTATGCAGACTACCCGCCACCAGGGTGGGTGTAGCACTCACACCCATAATCCCAGCATTGAATCATAAATGAATCACAAACTCTGGAAGCCACCCTGTGACTGCACAAGGCTTTAGGAGGATAGCTAGACACAAACCATAACAATGATCAACCAAAATAATCATGTGCACCTCATACTGAGTACCTGCTATGGTGTTTGCGTTGGCTTTGCTGTCTCCTAAGAGAACCACTTACTGTACCAACATGGACTCATGCACACGAGTGTGACCCCTGCCACTGCCTGGTGAAACAGGGTCTTCTTCCCTGCATCCCATGATGCACCTACCAAACACATCAGAGGAACTCCTCTGAGTTCAGTTTAGCTGTAGTACGTGGGCTAGCTGGTAATAGCTCTCTTTTTTAAATGAGGAATGTTATCACTATGTATGGCCAGTAAGCCTGGTGTAGTGATGCACATTTGTGATCACAGCACTTGGGAGGCTGAGGCAAGAAGATTATTGTGAGTTCAAGACCAATTTGGTGAGTTCAAAGGCAGCCTGAACTGCACGGTGAGACCCTATCTCAAAAACACACACACAAAAAAAAAGGACTGGGGAGATAGCTCAGTATTCTAAGCACCTTCCTAGCAAGTGCAAGGACTCAGGTTTGATCCTGAATACTGCACTGGTCACACTGTGCTGGCCCCCAAAACAGGGTGTGGTAGTGCATGCCTGTAATCTAGGTGTTGGGGAGGCTGAGACAGGAGTCTGAACTGCATAGTGAGACCCTATGTCCAATAAATAAGTCAAAAAATTTTAAGAAAATGGAGAAAAGAGTTAATCAAACAGAATTTTTAGTGTTCAAATCATAATAAAGATTTAGACAGTAAAGTTCCTTTTGTTTATTCATTCATGCAATGTAATGGCCCTTTTTGTAGGTGCTAAAAAGGTATCAATCAGTAAAACATTTTTTAAAAGTAAGCCAGTGGGGGCAGGGGAGACAGCTCAGCAGCATAAGCACCTGCCTGGCAAGTGCAAGGTGCTGAGTTCAATCCCTGGTGCCCCCTTAAAAAAAAAGCCAGGAGTGATGACCCAGGTCTATAATCCCAGCACTTGGAGAGCTGAAGCAGGAGGGCCACCAAGCTGAAATCAAACCTGGGCAACATAGTGGCTTAGAATTTTTTTTAATAAAAAATAAATAATAAAGTCTGGAGATGTATTTTAGGACAAAGGCCCTGCATTCTATCCCCAGTCCTGGAAAAAAAAATGTAATACTCCCCTGCACTAAAAATAATTTATCATCTGACACACAAAAAGACAACACTGTCCCCTCAACACTGCTCCAAGGCCTTTACATTCAGCCAACCCCCAGTCCTTTTATTTATTTTGATATAGGGTATTATAAAGTCACCAAGTTGCCTAGGTTAGGGTCAAACTTGGGATCCTCCTGCCTCAGCCTCCCAGAGTGTTAGGAAAACCATTTTGTTTTTTTGAGGCAGAGTCTCACCATGTTATCCAGTCTGGCCTCAGGACCTCAATCCTCCCACCTCAAGCTCCTGAGATTATGAGTGCACCACTATCAAGGTCTTGACTTTCCAAGCACTATCTATGCATTTTTATAAGTAATTATAATTCATTTTTATTGTTAGATGCCAATAAATGGTAAGGAAGAAACTCATTTCATGAATCCAATCTTTTTTTTTTTTTTTTTCTTGGCAGAACCAGGGATTGAACTCAGGCCCTTGCACTTGCCAGGGAAGCGATTATTCTACTGAGCCATCTCCCTGGCCCCTCAGTCTTTCATCTATGGATGTTAGAGGTTTTTCATTTGTATTGTTATTATTATAATCAGTTTAACAATAACCCACAACCGTCAGACCAACTGCTATTATTATAAGTAATGACATCACCAGAGAAAATATTAAAGGGAAATTATTTTTATGTTTTTCTTTCTCAGACAAAGTTTCTATATACAGTTCAGGCTGGTCTTGAACTCACTTTGTATCCCAGGCTGGTCTAGAAATCACAGCGATTCTCCTGCCTCAGCCTCCCAAGTGCTGGGATTACAAGTGTACCGCACTGAATTTAAGGGAATTTCTTAAGGATTTAGAAATGAAATGTAGGATATAAGATATAAATTCAGAAAGAAATGGTAACTTTTGCTTTTATGGACTAAATTGATTTTCCAAAAACTGCCAAGGCAATCCAATGATCAAGCAGAAGTTTTTCAACGCATTGCACTGGACAATTAGGTACTCATTAAGACTACAAAGATTAGAGTCTTGCCATGCAAAAGCAGCAGGGCAGAGCTCAGGTGAACTGGTCGTCCCCAGGAGACCCCAGACACTCTGTGCGG
This sequence comes from Ctenomys sociabilis, assembly GCA_004027165.1. NCBI lineage: Eukaryota > Metazoa > Chordata > Mammalia > Rodentia > Ctenomyidae > Ctenomys > Ctenomys sociabilis. Next base: position 14,747 of record PVKA01040301.1, on the reverse strand, counting down.
AGGCAGCCATAGGGAACGCAGGTGAACCGGTCATCCCAGAGGACTCCAGGTACGCGGTGGGAAGGTGCTCAGTTGAAACTCAGGGGAACTAGTTTACATACAAATTCCCAATTTAAGATCTGTTGTGTTATATAACTATATAGTTTTTGCTCCTATGGTCTAAAGTACAAAACTGTCAGTTACCAAAGTTTGTCAAATTATAAATTTCACTTGCTGTTACTATTATTGCTAATTGTACTACTGTAACTAGAGCACTATATCTGTCTTAACTACATGTTCTGTCTTGGATAATATTATTGGGAAGTGCTGGAGTAATGGCCTCACCAAAGGCCTACGCAAAAAAGTGGAGGGCAGTGCCACCTGGGCTCCAACACCCCACTCTCAGTCAATAGAGGGGCAGGATCTCGGGACAGACACAAACCAAGAATCTCTGACACACAGAAGATATTCCTGGAGAACAGGCTCTTCACAGAGGGGCTCTGATAGCAGTGATAAAGCTACCTACTATCAAAATTTCACAAAAAATCACAAAATCAAAATAAAGTTATTATTGAAATAGAAAATGGCCTAACAAGGGAGCAAAATGCAATCTCAGGCCCCCAGCCCACACAACAAATCCAGGAGACATCAGCACAGAAGAAATTGGAAGTCACACACCTGAAATCTCTGAAATGATTCCAGCTGAAGTAAAAAAACAAAACAAAAATAACTCCAAATGGGTGTAGAGGAAATCAGATCAGTTGCCTGTTTGATTTTTTTCTTTTGGACACTGGAGATTGAACTTGGGACCTTGTTCTTTACACCAAGCTATCTCCTCAGCCCTGTGGCAATCAGACCAGAAATAATATCTTAGGTTAAAAAAAAAAAAAGAAATGATAACTATAAATAATGGCTGAGCATATCTAGTGTATCTAAATAAGAGATTGATTTAAAAAATAGAGGAGCATAGAAAACTGACGGGAACCTTAAATCAGAAATTTAGGAAAGAAATAAAATGCACAAAACAGATTCAAAGAGATATCCAGGAAATTAAAATTTCCATTAAAACCTGGCAAAAGTGTTTGCATGAAGATAGACTTTTAGACCTTGAAGACACCATTGCAGCTAGAAACCACGAAAATAAAGATTTCTTAAAAACAAGGAACCAGGAGCCGGGCGTGGTGGCGCATGCTTATAATCCCAGCACTCGGGAGGCTGAGGCAGGAGGATTGTTGTGAGTTCGAGACCAGCCTGAGCTACAAAGTGAGCTTAAGGCCAGCCTGAACTGCATAGTGAGACCCTGTTTCAAAAAAGACAAAAAAAAAAAAAAAACCAAAAAACAAGGAACCAGGAAATAATCATCCAACAGCCAGAAGATACCACAAAGATGAGCAACATAAAACTCTCAGGCTGGCCTGAGAGCGGATTAAAGTGCCTGCTTGGGCAGAGTGCAATGGCCAAGATTCAATCTCTGGCATGCCATGCCAGCCCTGCCCCCGGAGCATGCTGAGACATTGATTGAGACTGGGCATGGTGGTGCTCCTATAATCCCAGCACTTGAGAGGCTAAAAACAGGAGAATCACTACGAGTTCAGTCTACATAGTGAGACCCTGTACATCCTGTCCAAAATAAAAAATAAAAAAAAAAAGACTAATAGGTGTCAATGAAAAAGTGAGACAATGAAAATGACATAAAAAGAATATTTGCAGAAGTAATAGCAGAAAAATTCCCAAGAATGGGTAAACAGTCTGATATTCAGGTAAGTGAGATATGGAATTCCAAGTAAAAAATAAACAACTCTAAGTAACATCAACCAAAATAAATCTACATCCAGACATGTAATAATCAAGATTCAAGAAACTCAGCACAAGAACAACATACTAAAAGCTGTTAGAGAAAGGAAACACATCACATTTAAAGGAAAGCCCATCAGAATTGCAGATTTCTCAACACAAACCATCAGCTCAAGAAGAACATAGAGTGAAGTATCTCAAGTACAAAAAAAACAACTTTCAACTCAGATTGATATACCTTGCAAAATTCTCTTTCAAAATTAATGGAGAAGGGCTGGCCAAAAAGCTCAGCAGATTAAAGCACCTGCAAGAAGGCACAGGGGCCAGGGGGTTTGATCCCTGGGCCTGCCATTCTGGCCTTCCCTCCAGAGTGTGCTGAAATGGCAAATGAGACTGGGCATGGTGGTACAGGCCTATAATTCCAGCTCTTGGGAGGCTGTAAACAGGTGGATCACTATGAGTCTAACCTAGTAGTGAGACCCTAAACACCCTATAGACCCTTCCCTAAAATACAAAAAAAAAAAAAAAAAAAAAAAGTGGAGACTAGAGACCAGAAAGATAGCTCAGTGGAATAAGTGCTTGCCTAGTGAGAGCAAGGTTCTGAGTTTGATCCTTGGTATACCACCAAAAAATAAAATACCAAAATTAATGGAGAAGCAAAGTACTTCAGTGACAAAAACAACTAAAGAAATTCATAACCACCAAACCAACCCCAATAAGAGTACTGAAAGATATTCTAGAAAGAGATCAAAATGATTCAAACTACCAGAAAGACAACAGAAAGAAACCACCAGGGCCGGGGAGATGGCTTAGTGATCCAAACAAGCACTTCCCTGGCAAGCGCAAGGGCCTGAGTTCAATCCTCAGTTCTGGAACAAACAGCAGAAAAATAACATGACAAAGGTATGCTAATACATACCAATTATAACCACTAAAGTAAATGGCCTCAGGGCTGGGGAAATAGCTCAGTGGCTTAAGTGCCTGCCTGTAAAGCAAAAGGTCCTGAGTTCAATCCCCAGTACAAGAAATAAATAATTAAAAAATAAAAATAAATGGCCTCAATTCACCAATTACAGTAAATAGACTGGTAGAGTGGACCAAGAAACAAAATCTAACAATATGCTGTATACAAGAAACACATTTAACTCAAAAGGAAATTTATAGGCTGAAATTCAAAGGATGGAAAATAATACTATGTGCTCTAGGAGCTCACAAAATAGTAGGAGTAGCTATTCTGTTTGCAGACAGTGTGAACCACAAACCAAGAATGGCTTAAATGAGATAAAGAAGGTCAATACATACTTGTTAGGGGAAAACTTCCAAGAGGAAGAGAAAACAATCATAAATATGTATGCACCAAATATAGGAACACCCAACTATAAAAGACAAATTTTAAAGAACATGAAAAATCTAATGACCAATAACACAGTCTTAACAGGGGCCCTTAACACCACATTGTCTCAAAGAGATAGGTCAACTAGACAAAAAATTAGTGAGGAAGGCACAGAAATGACGCAACTTTTGAACAAATGGACTTAGTGAACATTTACAGAGTGTTCCACCCAACAACTTCTGAATACACATTCTTTTCAGCTGCACATGTGATGTTCTCTAAAATACTACATACTAGTCCATACTAGTCCATAGATCGTGCTTGCGTAAATGCAGGAAAACAAATTATCCCATGCATATTATCTGATCACAGTGCAATGAAACTAGAAATTAATGAAAAAGAAATCACAAAAACCCCATAAGCACATGAAAATTAAATAACACCCTCTTTAGTAACCAATGCATCACAATGGACTTGAACAAAAAATTGAGCAATATCTACAACTGAACAAAAATTTAAACACAACTTAGCAGAATTTGTGACATGCAATGAAATCAGTCCTCAGAGGGAAATTTATAGTGGTGAGCTTACACATTAGGAAAACAAATAAATACCTTAATGCTGCACCTTAAGCTTCCAGAAAAAGAGCAAAAGCTAGCCCAAAGCCCGAAGATGGGAGGAAACTATAAAGATTAGAGCAGAAATTATGCAATTGAGACAAAGAAAACAATACAAAGAATGAATCAAAGAGCTGGTTCTTTGAAAGATTAAATAAAATTGATAAACCCCTAGCCAACCTTATCAAAAAAAGGAAAGAAAAAACTCAAATTCAAGCAATAAGAAATGAAAAGGGTGAAGTTACTACAGATCCTGTGGAAATTCAGAAGATCATCAATACCTGCTTTGAAAGTCTTTACTATCACAGGATGGCAAAACACAGAAGAAATGGACAGATTTCTAGGTAGATACTGCCTCGGTTACTTTTCTCTCATTACTGGGAAAAAATACCCAACACCAAAAATTAAGGCAGGAAAGGTTCATGTAACTCACAGTTCGAGGAGGTTTTAGTCCATTCTGAGCTGGCTCCAAGGCAGAGAGGTGGTGGTGGAAGCAGTTCATGGTGGTAGAAAACAGCAAAAAACAAAGGGAGGAGCAGCAGCTGAGGCAGCTAGCAAGCCTCTCTCCTCTCCTTATATGTATATGCAGATTATCTGCCCCAGGGTGGGTGTAGCACTCACCCATAGTCCCAGCATTAGATCAAGAATTAATCACAAATTCTAGAAGCCAGCGCATGGCTGTGTGAAGCTTTGGGGGAACAACTAGATACAAACCATAACAGTTACAAATTAGTGAGACTGAATCAGAAAGATATAAAAACTCTGAATAAACTAGTATCAGTCAATGGAATTGAAAATTTAAAAAAAAACAAAACTTATCATTGAAGAAAAGCCCAGGTCCTGATTGATTCAGAGCTGAATTCTACAAGAAATTTAGAGAAGATTTAATCCCGATACTCCTCAGACTCTTCAGTGAAAATGAAAGGGAAGCAATACTCCCTAAGTCATTTCTCAACTCAGGCATTATGCTGATACCAAAACCAGAGAAATACCCAAACAGAAAAGAGAACTATAGGCCAATCTCCCTCATGAACATAGATGCAAAATGCCTCAATAAAATACTAGCAAGCAGAAAACAGCAAATCATCAGGAAGATTATATACTATGATCAGGTGAGATTCATCTGAGGGATGCAAGTTTGGTTCAACAAGCCGGGCATGGTGGCACATGCCTGTAATCCCAGCACTCGGGAGGCTGAGGCAGGAGGATTGTTGTGAGTTCGAGACCAGCCTGAGCTACAAAGTGAGCTTAAGGCCAGCCTGAATTGCATAGTGAGACCCTGTCTCAAAAAGACAAAAAAAAAAAAACAACAACAAAAAAAAGTTTGGTTCAACATATATCAATCTATAAATGTAACACACCATATCAACAGAGCCCAAAACAAAATAACACATGATCTCCTCAAGAGATGCAGAAAAAGCTTTTGACACAGTCCAACACTCATTCATGATAAAAACCCTACATAAAATTGGGTTCAATGACCTATACCTCAATCTGATAAAAACCATCTATGATAAACCAACACCCACATCATTCTTAATGGAGAAGAACTGAAAGCTTTTACTCTAAAATCATGTACAACACAAGGATGTCCACCATCACCACTCCTATTCATTATAGTTCTGGAAACATTAGCCAAAGCCATTAAATAAGAGAAAAATAAAAGGATTAAGAAATGGAAAGGAAGAAGTTAAACTGTAATTATTTGCAAGTGACATGATACTTGACATGGAAGACCCAAAACAACTCCACTAAGAACCTCCTAGAATTAATAAACAAATCCAGTAGCATAGCAGGATAAGAAGACAACACCCCAAATCAGTAGCATTCCTCTACATGAACAACAAACTCACTAAGAGAAAGATGAAAGGGACAACACCCTCCACAATAGCATCAAAAAATGAAACACTTAGGAATTAATCTAACAAAGAAAGTAAAAGATTATACAGTGAAAGTTACAATACTATGAAAAAAAGAAATCAAAGAGGATTTGTGAAAGTGGAAAGATATTTCTTGCTCTTGGATAAGAAGAACCAACATGGTGAAAATGGCCATACTCCCAAAATTGTTGTACAGATTTTAATGCAATCCCTATCAAAATACCATCAGCATTCCTCACAGATCTAGAGAGAACATTTCTAAAATTCATTTGTTACTAGAAAAGAAGAAAAGACCTAGACTAGCAAAGGCAATCCTGGGCAACAAAGGCAAGGCAGGAGGCATTATAATACATGACTTGAAGTTACACTACAATGCTACTGTGATAAAATCAGCATGGTACTGGCACATCCAGAATTGGTTGCTAGCTCAGTGCACCCAGGGGCAGGCCTGGCACAGCATGCAGTTCTGGGGATTGAACGCTGGTCCCTGAGCTTGCCTAAGCAGGCACTTAGTCCACTAATAGCATATGGTATATGCTATCCATAGTATATATCTAGAAATACAAATCCTGTCATACACTGCATTTATGTAAAAGAAATGAAAACATGTGTCCACAAAAAGACTTGTACAAAAATATCTATAGCAAAAAAAAAAAAAAAAAAAGAGTATCTATAGCAGAAGTGTTGGTCAGATAGCTCAATGGACTAAAGTGCCTGCATAGGCAGAGCACAGTGACCAGGGTTCAATCCCCTACATGCTGTGCCAGCCCTAACCCCTGGGACATACTGGGGGTGACACACGCCTGTAATCCCAGAGCTTGGGAGTCTGTAGGATCACTGAGTCCAATCTACATAGTGAGACCCTGTACTAAATACATTGAAAAGAATATCTATACCAGATTTGTGTGTAACAACAATTTCAAATGGAAACATTCAGCCATGGGGGGGGGGTGTCTATATGAGGAAAGTAAATGAGTAGTGAAATGAGTAAACTTCTTATACCTGCAAAGCTACTGATGGGTTTCAAAAATGTCCTGAGGGAAACACCAGTATGAAAAAATGCACACTGATTTCATTTTTATGGATTCTAGAATAGATAAAACTAGCACATGGCAGCAGAAATCAGATCAGTGGTTGCCAGGGGAAGAGTCAACTACCAAGGGGGTAAAAAAGAACTTTCTTGGGTTATGGAAATATTCAATATCTTCACTGTGGGATTGGTAACACAGGCATGCACTTCTATCAAAACTTACTGACGTTAAGCTTAGGTACAGGGGTGCGCGCTTATACATCCAGCTCCTTAGGCTGAGGATTGCAGGTTACAGGTTGTCATGGCTTGTGTATAGATGTCCCCCAAAGTCCCAGGTGGTCATAGGTGGGCTGTTTCAGAGGTGGATTTGAAGTGTATGATGTGGGATTAAGGGTGTGTGGTTACTATATTGGTCGCTGATAGGTTTTGGCACAGTTCTGGGTAGGATTAATGGTGCCTGGACTCTGGGTGGATAAATATGAGATGGAAAGAGGCCTAGTGTGGTCACTTGTCACTTGGTGCTTGGTACTTTTGCTGCCATGAGCTGTTTGTCCTCTGAGGTACCCCTTCACCATGCCACCCTGCCTATGGACAGAGGATTATGGACTGAAAGCTCTATAAACTGTGAGATAAATAAGCTTTTCCTCCTCTAACTTTGGGTGTCAGGTATTCGTCTCAGCAGCACACACACACAAAAAAAGCTAACTAGCACAGAGGTTAGTCTGGGCAACTTAGGGAGTCTGTCTCAAAATATAATGTAAAAGGATCGGACATGAGGCTTGGTGGTAGAGCACTTGCCTAGCATATGGGAAGCTGTGGTGCCATCCCCAGAACTGCAAAACAAAACAAACAGCTCTGGGCTGGGGATATAGCTCAGTGGCACAGCACCTGTTTGGCAAGTTCAAGGTCCTGAGTTCAAGTGTCCAGTACCAAAAAGCCAAACCAAACCAACCAACCAACCAAACAACAACAACAAAAACACAGCCCCACATCTTCATGGAACTGTGCCCTTACATTTTGTGCATTTATTATAATTATTCCTCAGTAGTTTATTTTTAAATAACGTTGGTTGGGCTGGAAACTCAGTTGTAGAGCAAATGCTTAATGTGTACAGGACCTTAGTTCATTTCCAGCCCACCCCATACACACACAGAGTCATATACAATGCTGTTAGAAATGTAACTATCTGTCATTTTTTGTATGTGTGCACCTTATACACACCACACCATGCTATATACTGTCCATACTATATACCTAGAAATACAAATCCTGTCATAAGGGCTTACAACTTTTTTTTTGTATTTTTAGAAAAGGGTCTGCAGGGTGTTCAGGGTCTCACAACTAGATCATACTCATAGTGATTCTCCTATTTTGTTTTGTTTTTTGTGGAACCAGGGATTGAACTTAGGCCCTTGTGCTGGCCAGGGAGATTCTCCTGTTTACAGCTCTCCCAAGTGCTGGGATTACAAGCACGTACCATCACATGTAGTCTCGATCGCTGTCTCAGTGCACTCTGGAGGTAGGGCCAGCAGGGCAGGTCTGAGGATCAAACCCCAGACCCCTGTGCCAGCTTGCAAGTGCTGTAATCCTCTGAGCTATTTGGCTGGCCCAGGGCTTACACATTTTCAGTTTTACAGAATAATGTTAATTTTATCTCTGAAATGATTTTACTATTTATAATTCCATTGTGTAAGATTTTCTATTGACTTGGCATACTCACATATTTTTAAAATTTTTTTTGCCAATATAGAAGATATAAATGTTACTTCACTGTACTATAAATTCAAACTTTTCTAAGAAAATAGAACATCTGCCCTCATTTCCCGATCTTTTGGATTTTCTTTTCTCTGAATTTACAGTTCAATTATTGTCTTATTTTTTCTTAATTAATTATTATTTTGTTTTTTGCAGAGCTGGGAATTGAACTCAAGCCCTTGCACTTATTCAACTGAACTATCTCTCCAACCCCTTCCTAATTGATTTGTGGAAGAGTCATGTATACACTACATTAAATCTATACTCTACTTTAAATCACTTGGGTGGAAAAACTGGCAAACTCTTTTCCATACTTGTCTATTTTCATTTCTTTCATGGTGTCTTTTATAATTCTTTCTTTTCTTTTTTTGGTGGTACTGGGGATTCATGGTGTCTTTTAACAACCAGATGGGGCCAGGGAGATAGATGGCTCAGTAGAATGAGCGCTTGCCTGGCAAGTGCAAGGGCCTGAGTATAATCCCCAGTTTTGCAAAAACAAAACAACAACAACAAAACCAACTAGAGTGTTTAGAGTTTGTTTTTTTTTTTAATGTATTTAGTACAGGGTCTCACCACACAGATCAGACTCCTAGTGATCCTCCTATTTTCAGCCTCCCAAGCGCTGGGGTTCCAGGGCATGTGCTACCACACATGGTTTCAGTGGCTGGCTCAGCACTCTCAGGGTGGTGCTGGGATTGAAGCTGGTCCCTGTGCTTGTCTAAGTGGGAACTTAGTCCACTGAGCTATCTCGCTAGTCCTCTTCTTTTGAAATAACAACTCTAAAGTATGAATCTTAACCTGGGGACTGGTTTTTCTTTTTGGTGTTATTTGAGAAATCAAATTACTTTTTCTTCCTGGTTCTGGGAATTGAATCCATTGGCTTTGCACTGAGCTACATCCCAGCTCTATCTGCCTGCCTGCCTGCCTGCCTGTCTGCCTGTCTTCTACCTACCTTCTTCCCTCTCTAGACACCTAATCTCACTGAATTGCCCACTGCAGTCTCAGCTCCCAAATTGCTGGGATTCCACTCAGTGCCACCACACCCAGCAGGGAGAGCCAAGCGTGGCCATGTCACCCAGGTGTTTTGTTGGTGGCCATCGCATGAAGACGTCTCCCTTTGCTTATTTAGATCTCTATGATTAATACTTGTGCGAAGTCATCACTCCCAGGACTGGTTGAATGAGAAAAAAGAAGTCTCCTGAACAGAACTTAGGGCCTCAGAGGATGGCACCTGGAGTCCCTCAGAGCAGGAAACCGGGCTGGGACCTCAGAGGGGCATCCTGGGATTACTGCTCAGGTGGCATATTCTGGATTCTCAGGTAAAATTTTCAGAAGACAGGTGGCAGCTGGCAAAGCTGTGAATCCTTCAGGAGGCAGAAAGCAGAGGTGCAACTGTGGTGCCCTGCTGCCCGCATTCCAGGCCCAGCATGCGGCCTGACTGTTGTGCCTCCCACTGGCAAAATCCAAGCTAACTCTGTTGACAAAGGAAGCAGTGTGCGAATATTGCTTTGATGTTTTGTTGATATCGCTTGAGGGGAGATTCTCTGAATATATGCTCTATCCATAGATTTTGCCAAATTTCCCTCCATGCTGGGTTGGTGGCCCATGCCTGCAATCACAGCACTTGGGAGAGTGAGGCAGGTGGGTCATTGTGAGTTGGAGACCAGCCTGGGCTACAGCATGAGCTCAAGGCCAGCCTGAACTGCATGTATAGCAAGACCCAAAACAAACAACAACAATAACAAAAGCCAATTTCCCTCCATCAGGGGTTGAACCACCCTGTAGCTCTAGCGATCAAATGAGAGTGTTTTCTAGAGCCACGGGAGCATGGCTAAGCCCTGGGATTTCTGCTGAGTGCGTAGAAACACAATATTGTAGTTTGGCCTTAATTCAGATTCTTATGAGGTTGGATGTCTCATGTGTCTGAGAACCATTCACATATTTTATGAATTGTCTGTTCATGTCTTTTGCCTATTTTTCTGTTTGCTTCAATTTTCTTTCTTTTTTTTTTTTTTCTAAGACAGAGTCTCACTATGCAGTTCAGGGTGGCCTTGAATTCACGCTGTAGCCTAGGTTTGGCTTTGAGCTCATATCCTCCTGGCTCCCTCCCAAGTTAAGTTTTTTCTTTCTTTTCTTTTTCTTTCTTTCTTTTTTCTTTCTTTCTTTCTTTCTTTCTTTCTTTCTTTCTTTCTTTCTTTCTTTCTTTCTTTCTTTTTTTCTTTTTTGTATTTTGGACGGGGTCTACAAGGTCTCACTACTAGATCAGACTCATAGTGATTCTCCTGTTTTCAGCCTCCCAAGCACTGGGATTATAAGCACATGCTACCATGCCCAGTCTCAATTGCCATCTCAGCATCCCCCTGGAGCAGGGCTGGGGCTGGTACTGCAGGCAGGGGATCAAACCCCAGCCACTGCACTCTGCCTAAGCAGGCACTTTAGTCCACTGAGCTATGTAGCCAGCCCTAAAAAAAACTATTTGGAGATAGAGTTTTACTAAATTGCCCACACTGACTGCAAACTGGCAATCATCTTGCCTCAGCCTTCTAAGCTCAGGGAGGTGCTGCTGTTCCTGGCTTTGTTGGATTTTATTATTCCTCATTTTCAGACCTAGTAGATGGATTGACCCTTTACTGTCATATAGTAGCAAAGTGACAGCACTACTTCTTCCCAGTTTGTCATTTATTTCGGGGTTTGTTTGCTTTTGGATTTGCCTGTGTGTGTGTGGTGAAGTATATGCATGTGTGAATGTTTTCTGCTAGTGGAGAGTACCTCTAGGGCTTTCATAGTGAACTATATCCTCAAGCTTTCTCTCTCTCTCTTTTTTTTTGGAACTGGGGATTAACTCAGACCCTTGCACTTGACAGGGAAGTGCTTATTCCACTGAGCCATCTCCCCAGCCCTCTTTTTTTTTTTTTCTTTTTGGCAGAACTGGGGATTGAACTTAGGCCCTTGCGGTTGCCGGGGAAGTGCTTATTCCACTGAGCCATCTCCCTATCCCACCTTTTCTTATTTATTTATTCTTTGAATTCTGAGGTGGGGTCTTACTACATTGTTCCCTGAACTTGCTGTCCTGCCCCAGCCTCCCCAAGAGCTGGGGTGCAGGTGCACCTGGTACCCCAGTGTTTATAACAGCTTAGGGTAGACTGTTTACAATTGCATTTAGGTTTTGCACACAGTCTTGAAGGTTTTCCCTAAATCCAGGCTTTGAGAAAGTATACCTATATTTTTCTATGTGTGTGGCTACGAAATTTACACTTCTGTGGGCTGCACTTAGAGTACATTCTGGCATCTGTGCCTGTGGGTCCAGCTTTATTTTTTTATTTGGCAATCTGGTTGGACCAACAGCATTTACTAAAGCTGCATCTTTCTCCAGTAATTCAAGGGGCCCCCTTATTACACATGCTAGGGTCAGTCTCTGAACTTTGTAGTCTGCTCTTCCCATTACCGGGGATTGAACTCAGGCCCTTGTGCTTGCCAAGCAGGCATTTATTCTACTGAGCTATCTCCCTGGTCCCCTAGTCTCTTCTTTTGAACTAGCTCTTCATCAGTTATAGAGGCTTGCAAAGTGCTATACGTGGTATTGGAGTAGTCACAGGACACCAAGCCCCTTTATTACATTTCTTTTGCAGTGTTTTAGTTATTCTTACATTTTATTTTCCTCTTTTAAAATTAAAATAAACTTAACCATAGAAAAATTTTCTTAGTCCTAGTATGGAATTGTCTTACACTAATTTTTAGGAAACCTGACATATTGATGACTGTGTTTACCTTAATGAAGAATAAGGGATTTTCTTCAATGTGTGGCTGAATCTTTTTCATTTTTTCAAGAATAATTTGGGTCTTTTTTCACCTGAATTTGCATACTTTTTATAAATTTACTCCTAAGTATCTTTGTTGCTTCATAAGTAACTTTATTTTATTATTATGTACTTTATTTTATTATTATTATGCTTTGTACTTTTTTTTTTTGTATTTAGTGCAAAGTCTACAGGGTCTACAGAGTTTTACTACACAGATCGGACTTGTAGTGATTCTCCTGTTTTCAGCTTCCCAAGTGCTGGGATTACAGGCTTGCACCACCAAGCCCAGTCTCAATTGGGGGTGGGGACCAGCATGGCCAGCCAGGGATCAAGGCCCTGATCCCTGTGTCTTCCTAAGCAGGTGCTTTAATCCACTGAACTATCTGGCCAGCCTGACTTTTACTTTATAACTCCTATCTTATTGTTGAATATGTGGGAAGGATATTGGCATTTTTTTTTTTTTTTTTTTTTTTTTTTTTTTTTTTTTGAGACAGGGTCTTGCCTTGTAGTTCAGGCTTGCCTGGACTCACTATGCAGCATAGGCTGGCCTTGAATTCATAGTTATCCTCCTGCTTCAGTGTCTTGAGTGCTTCCAGGTACATACTTACATCTGCAAATTTAATCTCTTTTTTTGGGGGGAGTGATGATTTAAGTAACTTGAGATTCCCTCTTTTAATTTTATTTTATTAAATTTTTTTTCAAATTTTTTTGTCTTTTTGAGACAGGGTCTCTCTATGCTGTTCAGGCTGGCCTTGAGCTCACTTTGTAGCCCAGGCTGGCCAGGAACTTGCAGCAATTCTCCTGCCTCAGCCTCCTGAGTGCTGGGATTATAAGCAGGTGCTATCACTCCTGGCTGCAAATGTAATTTCATTTCTTTTCCAGATTTTATGCTTTTGAGTTCTTCTGTCTTCTTACATTGACTAATCAATCACTATGACAAGGGCTGGGGAGATGGCTCAGCAGAATAAGTGCTTGCCTGGCGAGCACGAAGGCCTGAGTTCAGGGTAGTGATGAGCAACCTTGCTTTGTTCCTGGCTGTGGAAAGAATGTTGTCAGTGTTTCCTGAGGGACTAAGATACTGAAATGTATTTATTATGTTAAGGAAATATTATCAACTTCCATTTTCTTTGTGGATGTGTGGTACTGGGGATTTAACCCAGGATCTGTTTTTTTTTTTTTTTTTCCTGTCTTTGAGACGAGGTCTCACTATGCAGTTCAGGTTGGCCTTAAGCTCATTTTGTAGCTCAGGCTGGTCTTGAACTCACAGCAATCCTCCTGACTCAGCCTCCCTAGTGCTGGGATTACAGGCATGCACCACTACACCTGGCTTTTTTTTTTCTTTCTTAACAATATGAGAAATAATTTAATGCATTTTGTAAGAATAGAAATCGACTTTGCTAAAGCTTCATATTCCACAAGAGCATCTACAGAGTCAATCCAGGAACCTGTGCTCCTTTTTCCTATCCACTTATGCAGTAGTTTTCATGGATTTGTGGCTGGATGTCGCAGACAAAGGCCAGGAGGTTGTCCAGGACCTCCTCGCTGTTCTGCTGGAAGTAACCAGAAGTAGGTCTGCAGGATGGCCATCTCCCGGGTCTCCTTCTCCACTTCGCTGCTGCAGCTGCCTTGGAACCCTAAGGCCACAGCTTCCTTGGCCTTGAACTCCTTCTCACTCTTCAGGCAGTGTACTGCTCCATCTCAGCCTGGGTTTCTTCTTTTCTTTTTCTTTCTTTTCTTTTTTGTTTTTTGGCGGAACTGGGGATTGAACTCAGGCCCTTGCACTTGCTAGGTAAGTGCGCTTATTCTACTCTCCTCGGGCCCCTCGTTACATCTTTTCTTTTCTTTTGGGGAGGGCGGGAGCAGGGAGGCTTCTTCTTTGGCCTGCTTCAGTCTCCTGTTCTCTCTCTTGTGAGCCTCGGCCACCTTTTCCGCGGCCCGCTTCTGGGCCTGCAACAGCTGCTAGATCCCTTGTGACTGGCTAGCCATGCGGCCGCACTTGGGGAGACAGCGCAGAGGATCATGACCCTGCGCCAAACCCAGCATCTTTGCATTGAGCTACATCCCCAGTTTGTAGTGATTCTCCTGTTTTCAGCCTCCCCAGCACTGGGATTAGGAGGTGGGGTTGGTACAGCATGTGGTGTGAGGGATCAAACCATGGTCCCTGCACTTGTCTAAGCTTGCCTAAGCAGGCGCTTTGGTCTGCTGTCTCACCAAACTCAGGAACCTTGTGCTTGCCAGGCAGGCGTTTAAGCCACCCCCTGGCCCCTATTTCTCTCTCTCTTTTTCTCTCTCTATGTAATTATTATTATTATTTTTTTTTTTTTGGTGCAGGGTCCCACTATGCAGCCAAGACTCGTAGTGATCCTCCTGATTTCTGCCTCCCTAGTGCTGGGATTACAGGCCCGTGCCATCATGCCCGGACTCTATCACAGACTCAGCGCACCGAAAGCGGGGCCAGCGGGGCATGTAGAACCAGGGATCGAACCCTGGCCCCTGCACTTACCTAAGCTTAGTCTGTTGAGCTATATCGCAGGCCCTGAATTTTTTTTTTTTTTTTTT
>PVKA01040300.1:0-12895 GCA_004027165.1 Ctenomys sociabilis | reverse complement strand
AACCACAAATCTGGTTCACACAAGGTAGCAAAGTGGTGGTTTCCTCAGTTTGTCAATTTCTAGGCTGTATTTGATGCTATTGTTGCTAGTGGTGGTACTTTAGCTAGAGGTGGCATAATTATTTTAACCAGCTATTCTTTTTGGTGTTCCAGAACTGAGAATGACTAAGGGTCAGGGAAGGTTCTGTGGCACAGTGCCAAAGAGCCAAGGGCTGCACTAAACAGGCAGCAGCCTCTCATTCCCAACAAACTAAAGAGTTAGGCTCTTATAGCAGACTCAAAACCCAAAAGCCAGCTATACCTGGAAGACACCTGGGAGAAGTACTCATTTCCTAAGGGTTTTAAATACTAATCATAAAACAACTTACCATATGCAGTTTATAAGCATTAATCCAGGAATTAAACTAAGAAAAGAAAGAAATGATACTTAAACAAGGTACGACATCAGACATTCACTTCACCAAAAGCCAACCCAGGGCCAGTGAGGTGGAACAATCCAAAAGCCACTCACCTGGCCTCTCTAAAGTGGTAACAACAAAGTAATCAAATGAGGCTTTAGAAAAAAATTAAAATATAAATGGTTTCTCAGATAACTATACAGATGGTATCTATAATGAAAACCATACATAGTGACACTAGAGCAGGTACAGACAAAATGATAGAAATAATGAAGGCCAAATGTAGAAAAGAATTGTAATCCATAAAATAGATTCAAAAAAACTATCTAGGAGATTAAAAATTCCATTGAAAGTATCCGTAGAAGAATGAGCCAATGTGAAGACAGAATCTCAGATATAGAAGACAGGCTTACAATTAGTGATCATGAAAAGAAATATTTCTTAAAATGGCAAGCAACCATAAGAAATCAACCCAGAAGCTGCTAGATGATGCAAAGAATAACATCAAATTGATTGGAATAAATGAAAAAGTAAGAGCACAAATGACATAAAAAAACCAAAACTGTTCACTGACATAATGGCAGAAAACTTCCCTGTTAGGGAAAATAATTTGACTTATAGAAATCTAATTAGTCATGATAAAAATGTACAGCCAGGCTTACCATAGTCAGGATTCCATAAATTCAACACAAGAATAGAATATTAAAAGCTGTTAGGGAAAAGAAACAAATCACCTGTAAAGGGAAATCTATCAGAATCACAGCTGACTTTTCAGCATAAACCCTCAATCAAGGAGGACTTGAAATTAAGTATTTCGAGCACTAAAGGAAAACAACCCCCAGTACAGATCAAAAAAGCCTATCAAAATTGATGGAGAAGTGAGATACTCCCATGATAGAGAATAGCTTTGGAAATTTATGATCACCAAACCAGCACTCCAAAAAGTTTTTGAAGGACATTCTAGAAAGAGATGACAAGGACTACAACTCCATGAACCTCAATAGAAGGAATCAACCAGGCAAGGCAAATAAACAGAGGGTAAAGAAGGAAGGAAAAAGAAAAACGAGAGGAGTCGGCAACAGGAAAATAATTTGCATATAAGAAACATTTAATTCAAAAAGAAATTCATAGACAAAGTCAAAGGATGAAAAATAATACTTTATGTGACAGGAAACAATAAAAAAAGAGGGGCAGCTGTTTGCAAAAAAAAGTGGATTTTAAGCCAAGATTAATTAAGATAAAGGAAGTCACTGCATCCTGGTAAAGGGAATAATCCAAGAGGAAGAGGTAACCATTATATGTATATATGCAACAGATGCCAGTATACTTCTAACATATTAATGAGTATGAAAAAAACAATAATAACAATTATATTGGGGGGATTAAATCTCCCAAAGTCACAAAAAGACAGATCCACTAGACATAAAAATCCAAAGAAGTATTAGAACTGAACCAAACTTTGAACAAATAGTAAGTATAAATTAGCCTACCCCACATCAGAGTACACATGCTTCTTAGCTGCACACAACGTGTTCCCCAAAGCAGATCGCATACTAACTCATAGAGCATGCTTAAGTAAATGCAAAGGAATTAGAATTATCCCATGCTTGTTAACCATACAGCAAAGAAATTGAAAATAAATCACAAAAGAAACCATAAGAACTTAATAAATACATGGAAATTAACACCATCCTGAACAACCAATGGATCACAGGTAAAGAAGAAATTAGATAGTTTCTTCAATGAAGTGATGATGACAGTACAACATACTAGAACTTATGGGACATGAAGCAGTCTAAGAGGGGAATTTATAACAGTGAATACCCATATTAGGAAGACAGAAAGTACAAATAAACAACTGAATGTTAAGCCTTAAAATTCTAGAAAAAGAACAGGCTGAACCTAAAGCTTGTACTAGGGAGGAAATTATAAAGATCAGAGCAGATATTAATACATTGATGACTAATAAAATAATACAAAGAATCAATAAATTGAGAAGTTGTTTCTTTGAAAGATTAAATAAAATTGACAAACCTTAACCTTATCAAAAAAGGGAAAGAAAAGACTCCAATCTATGCAATTACGAACAAAAACAGTTGAGGCTTACCTGTTTGCTCAGTTGTTTAAGCACCTGCCTGGGCACAGATAGTTAGGCTTTCTGGACAGGGATTTGATCCCCAGCTCCACATGCCACACCACACCCCCTGTTAAGGCAGCCAGAGCCTGCCAAAAAAAAAAAAAAAAAAAAAAAAAAAAATGAAAACAGTAAATCACAGTGGATCCTGTAGAAATCCAGATCATCAATGCCTGCTATGGTTTGAGTCTAGTTGTCCCCCCAAAGCCTCACGCAGTTGTGGGAAGGTTTCTGGAGTTTGTGATTGATTATTGTGGGTGTGGTGCTGCACTTGCCCTGGGGCATGTAATTTGCATTACAATGAAAGGGGGAAGAGAGGCTTGCTAGCTTCTTGAGCTCCTGCCCCTCCCTTCGCTCTCTGCTCCTTGGTGCCACCATAAAAGTCTGCTCTCTGCTTTGTTGGAGCCAGCTGAGTATGGACTGAAACCTCCAGTGACTCTGAGTTAAAAAACCTTTCCTTCATTTTGAGTGTGGGGTGTTTGTCCCCGCAGCAAGAGAAGAGTAACCGAGACACCTACTTTGAGCACTTTAATTCTAATGAGATGGAAAATGCTGAAGAAATGGACAGATTCGTAGATACCTGTGAATTGCCAAAGCTGAATCAAGAAGATACTAAAATCCTAAATAAATACAGTATCAATCAATGAAATTGAGGATGTAATTAAAAACTTAACCTCCCCCCCCCCAAAAAAAAAAACTCTTGCTAACAAAAGTCCAGGAGTCCAGGCCCTGACAGATTCACTGCTAAATTCTACAAGAAATTTAAAGAATACTACTGTTGCTTAAACTCTTCAATGAAATTGAAAGGGAAGCAACATTGCCAAATTCATTCCTGGAACCAAACATTGTCCTGATACTAAAACTAGAGAAGGACCCAACCAAAAAGAACTACAGGACAGTCTCCCAAACCAACATAGAAGCAAAAATCCTCAGTGAGATACTGGCAAACAGGGTGCAACAAGTTATTCAGAAGATCATACACCGTGACCAATTTGGATTTATCCCAAGGAAGTGGGGATGGTTCAGTATCTTCAAATCAATACATGTAATACACCATGTTAGCAGGGCCAAGGTAAAAAAATAAACTGATCATCTTAATAGATGCAAAGAAAACATTTGACAAAGTCTAGCACCTGTTGATGATAAACCCCACAGAAAATTGAACTAGATTGAACTCAATCTTATAAAAGATGTATATAACAAACCAACAGCCATCATCATTCTAAATGGACAAAAACTGAAAACTTTCACTTCTAAAATCAGGAATATCACAAAGATGTTCACTGTCACCACTCTTAGTCAACATAGTTTTGGAAACTTTAGAGCAATTAGACAAGAAAAAGAAAAGGAATAACAATAGGAAGGGAAGAAGTTAAATTATTATTGGTGGGTGACATATTCTATGTAGAAGACCCCCAAAAACTCCCTGAAAGGCTGCTAGATTTAGTTAGCAAATTCAGCAACATAGCTGGCTATAAAATGAACACTGAAAAACTGATAGATTTCCTGTGCATGATTAAAAAACCCAGTGAAAGAGAAGTTAGGGAAATAACAACTTTTACAATAGCATCTAAAAAATGAAATACATAGGAATCATATCTAACCAAAGGTGTAGAAGATCTCTACATTGAAAACTGTAATATTCTGAAAAAGGAGAATGAAAAGGAAAGAAGAAAATGGGAAGATACCCTTTGTTCTTGCTAGGAAGAACCAATATAGTGAAAATGATTATACTTCCAAAACTATTATACAAATTTAATACAATTCCAATTAAAATTTCAACAGCAGGGGCTGGGGATGTAGCTCAGTGGCAAGTGCAAGACCCTGAGTTTGATGTCTGCTACTACAGGGGGGAAAAGAAAAAGAAAATGGAAAGAAAAAAAAATTTCAGAGTTAGAGAATCCTTAAATTCAACTGAAATCAGAAGAACCCTAGAGTAGCAAAGGCAGGTCTGAGTAGTAAAGGAAAGGCAGGGGATCACAATCCCTAACTTGAAATCATATTGTACAACTACTGTGATTTATAAAAAGAAAAAGCAAGGTCCTAGGCTAAGGAATATAGTTCAGTGCCTACCTAGTGAACATGAAATCCTGAATTTTATTCCTGGTACCAAAACCAAACACCCCCAAAACAGTGGTACTGGAAAAACAAAAACACCCCAAACTGTCCGAAGTCAGTGAAACAGAAGATGCAAGAACAGCTGCAGACATACTCAGCTGCTTTATCTTTGATGAAGGTGCCAAGCTGGAAGGATAGCCTCTTTAATAAGTAGTGCTAGAAAAGCTGGCTTTGTGTATCTAAGATTAAAATTGGATCCATATCTTTCACCATGCACTAAGCTAAGTTCAAAATGGATCAGAGATCTCAGTGTTAAAGCAGAAACATTAAATCTGCTGTAAGAAAGAATTGGTAAAATTTTTGAAGACATCAATGTAGGCAAAGACTTTCTGAATAAAACCCTGATTGCAAGACTGGGCATGGTGGCACGTGCCTGTAATCCCAGCACTTGGGAGGCTGAAAACAGGAGAATCACTGTGAGTCTGACCTGTGTAATGAGACCCTGTAGACGCTGTACTAAGTACATAACCCACCCTGATTGCATAGAAACTATCATGAAGAATGAACAGGTGGGATGTCATTTTATTAAAAAGCTTTTGCACTGTAAGAGAAACCAACAGAGTGAAGGGACAACCTACAATGTGGGAAAAATGTTTGACAACTGCTTCTCAGATGCTATCAAGAACATAAAAGAACTAAAAAATATCAGACCTCCAAAATTTAGAGGTCCAATCCAGATATGGGTATCTGAGATGAATACAAAACTCAGATGAAATATAGATTGCAAATAAATATATGAAAAAATGCACACCATTCTTGTTTATCCAAGAGAGGCAAATTGAAACAACAGTGAGAGGACTGGTGAGATAGCTTAGTGGACTAAACACCTCCTTGGGCAAACATAGGGACTGTGTTTCATCCCAGGCACCGACCCCACCCTGCCCCTGGCAAGCTGAGGGCCACAAGACTGGGTGTGTTGGCATGGGTCTGTAATCCCAGCACTGGGGAGGCTGAAAACAGGAGGATCACTATGAGTCAGAACTGTGTAGTGAGACCCTGTACCAAATACACTTTTTTAGAAAAGCTGAAAACAATACTAGATACAGTTTCACTCCAGGAAGAATGACTATTATAAAGAAATCAACTAATAACAAATGCTAGAGGAACTGTGGGGGAAAGGACCTCTTCTCTATTATTGGTAGACTGGTGCAACCATTGTGGAAAGCAGTATAGAGATTCCCCAAAAAAACTAGCATTAGACATCATATTTGACCCAGCTTTCCCCCTTCTTGATATTTTCCAAGAGTTAAAAATGCCACGCCAGAGTGGTAATGTGCACCTATGTTTGTTTATGGCAGCAGAATTTGTAACAAAATCATGGGAACAATGCAAATGCCCATCATTTGAGGAACTGATAAAAAAGGTGAGATTTTTATATAATGGAGTACTACTCAGCCATAAAGAAGAATAAACTGGAGACTTGTATAGGTAAATGCATGCAACTTGGGATCATATTCATAAGAGAAATTAGGTTCATGTGCAAACATGGTATCATCTCCCAAGTGTGAAAACCTGAAGAAGTAAATGAGCCATAAACATTTCAATTCTGGAAATAACGTTAGCCGTCCAAAGTTTTTTTTTTTTTTTTTTTTTTTTTTTTTTAGCGTATTTATTACAGGGTCCACAGAGTCTCACTATGTAGATCAGACTCATAGTAATTCTCTTGTTTTCAGCTTCCAAAGCACTGGGATTACAGGTGTGTACCACCACACCCAGCCTCGTGCCCTCTCAGTGTGCCCCAGGGACAGGGCTGGTGAAGCACACTGGGGGTGAAACCCAGCCTCTGCACTCCGCTTAAGCAGGCGCTTTAGTCTGCTGAACTGCATGGCTGGCCCCCGATGTCTTTTCTTCCTTCTGAACATTGTATTAATGATTTAAAGTATCTTAGTTTTTTATAGAAAATTGTTATCTTCAAGGATTTCACCTTAAAAGTTTCTTGTAATTTTTTTCTCTGTAATGTTTTCTAGTTTTCTGTTTATAGCTCTTGTAAATTTTGCAGTGCACTAAAAACATAACAGTCACTATGCAGTTACGGCAGCTGCTCCACTCACGCCTGTGCTGACACAGAATGTCCAATTCTGTTTTCCTGATATGCAGTCATCCAAAGACTTGCATGGTCCTGTGACTGTAATGTTGGTAAATAAGATACAGGCAGGCCACACACAGTAAAATAGGTGTCAGATTCTGACTTCAAGCTGCCATCAGCACAGCTGTACAACTGAATGCATCAACTCACTTGCCACTATAAAGCCTGCCACCAGTGTCACTTGCCACTTACTGATGGGAGTTTTTAGACAGTCTCAGTCAAGCTGGCCTTGAAGTCACTGTGTATCCCAGTCTGCCTGGAACTAATGATGATCCTCCTGCCTCAGATTCCTGAGGGCTAGACTTATAGGTGTGTACCACTATATCCAGCACTGATAGGGTTTGATATAAGTTTCTGAAAGCTTGATTTATTAGGGTTTCTGTTTGAAACTCTCTGCTATTGGTAATCTGCATTTGCAGCCACTCCCCAAAGCTGGCATCACTGGCTCAGCACTACCTCAGCTCCTCAGGCATTAGATTCTCATGAGGGGCTCGAAATATAGACCCTTCACATGTGTAGTTCACAGAAGAGTTTCTGTTCCCAGTAGAATCTGATGCCACTACCTATCTATAGGAGGCAGAGCTCAGGTGGGAATGAGGAGTAGAGAGCACCTATATATACAGATGTGGCTTTCTTCACTTTTGCCCTCTGCTAACCTTCTGCTGTACATCCTGGTTCCTTCAGATATGGTGGTCATTTCTCTAATGCTTGGGGACCCCTGCTGTAACTCATAGATTCAGATTTGATGATGTATTTCATGTATTCATGTGTATGTCTCTGACCATAATTATGTAGCTCTGTCACACATACAGGCTTATGTAATAGTACTGTTGCATTATATCTTCATACCCACACCTAGCCCCATCCCTAAACTGGTGTCAATCACGTGAAAAATAGTGATACCAAATACTGATGAGAATGTAGGGGAACTGGTATGTAAAGTGGTACAGCCACTCTGGAAAATAGTTTGGCTGGCTATCACTTTCAGAACACAAAATGAACCTACAAATCACAAAATCAGCTACTGTACTCTTATATTTACTCCTAGGCATTTATCCCAGTGAAGTCATAACTCTTTTTCCCCTGGGAAATTGTACTTAAGTGCTCAAAGCTGCAGTATTCATAACACCCCAGAAATGGGAACAATCCAGATGTCCTTCAAAGGGTAAGTGGCCAAAGCTGTGCTGCATGCACATTCTAGACTCAGCAATGAAAACAAATTATTGGAACATGTAAAAGGATTGAGCCTGAAAGAATTCATGTTAAGTAAGAATCTTAACTTTGTGTCTCGCTATGTAGCTCAAACTCATAGTGATTTTCCTGTCTCAGCCTTCCCAGTGCTGGGAATACAGGCGTGTGCCACCATGCCCGATTTCGGTCACTGGCACAGTGCACCCGGGTGCCCTGGTACCACTGAATGTGGTACCAGTGGTCAAACCCAGGTCTTTGTGCTTGTCAGGCAGGTGCTTAGGCCACTGAGCTATCTCTTCAGCCCCCAGGTTTATTTTTTACCCACTGTTTTCTCTCAGTATAACTTAAACAATTAGTTTTATTTCGAGCACCTTGAAAACAAGTAATATACTTTTTTTTTTTTTTTTTTTTTTTTTTGCAGGGGGTGGGCGGGTACTGGAGATCAAATTCAGGACCTTGCACTTGCCAGACAGGTGCTTAAACTACTGAGCTATTTCCCCAGCCCTTAAATGTTTTATTTTGGTTTTCATTGTTCTTTGTCAGCAAATACACAGAATGCAGTTGATTTTTATATGGTTATCTTGTATCCTCTGTCCTTCCTGAACTCACTTATTAGTTCTAGGAGTTTTTTATGGGTTCTTTGCAATCTATGCAGGCATTTTCATGTAGAGGGATAAATGGAGTCTGTCTGTCTGTCTGTCTCTCCTTTTCCAAATGTATGCCTTCAATTTCTTGTTGTGGCCTTACTGCAGTGATGAGGACTTCCAGTGTTAGGTTACATAATTGCCTTGTTTCCAGTTGCAGAGAAAAAACATTCAGTACTTTACAGTAAGTGTGCTACTAGGTGTAGGTTTTTGGTGAGGCTGAGGCAGCATGCTGCTGTAACAGAATAGCTACAGACTGGGTGTTCACAAAGAGCAGGCATTTGTATCTCATGTTTTGGAGGCAGCACAGTGCAGGGCCTGCCGGCAGCAAGCCTGGTGCCTGGCGCCTGGTGTCTGGTGCAGCTGTGCTGTGTCCACAGGGGAGGCATGCTGGGCCCTGCTGTGGCAGAGTGGTTAGGGAAGAGCGCCCCTCCTGAAATCCCTTGTTCAGGGTGCTCCTCCGGTAAGGCTGACTTGCCCTCACTTCTAAAATGTCTGTTTGGGTGCTTGTCAGGTTTTCTTTTTCTGCATTATTTCATATAGTACAGTATCTTGTTATACAGCTCAGGCTGGTCTTTAATTTGTGGCAATCCTCCTGCTTCACCCTCCCAAATTCTGGGATTATAGGCATATGCCACCATGCCTGGCTCACTAATTGATTTTCAAGTATATTAGACCAGCCTTGCATAACTTGAAGTAAATCTCACTTTGTAGTGGAATATATTTTTTAGTATACATTACTGGATTTGTTTTGCCCAAATTTTAATAAGGAGTTTTGTGTCTAAGTTCATAAGAGTATTGATTTGTAGTTTTTTTTGTCTCTCTCTCTCTTTTTTTTTTTTTTTTTTTTATAGTGCTAGGAATCAAATGCAGGACCTTTTACATATGCCAGGGAAGCATTCTACGATAAGCTAAGTCCGCAGCCCCAAAATCTGATATTTTGAAAAACAAAGTCTATCTTGCCCAGGCTAACCACAATCCTTCTGCCTTAGCCTCCTAGTAGCTAGGATTGCACATGGTCAGGTTTGGGTGTAAGGATAATATATATAGTAGCTTCATAAGATGAGTTAGGAAGTGTTCTGGAAAAATTATATCAACTTTGTATTGATTCTTTGAATGTTTAATAAAATTGTCCAATGAAACCAGCCAGGATGGAGATGCTTTTTGGGGTGGGGTAAATTTTAAACTACAGATTAGATTTCTTAATAATTATAGGGCAACTCAGCTCACCTTTCATTTTGGCTGAGTTCTGCTGGTAGGCTATACCTGAGGAGTTGGTCTGTTTCTTCAAAGTTGTCAAGTTTATGATTTTAAAGTAATATGAATATTTATTTATTTATTTATTTATTTATTTATTTATTTATTTATTTGAGACAGGGTCTCACTATGCAGTTCAGGCTGGCCTTGAGCTCACTTTGTAGCCCAGGTTGGTCTTGAACTTGAAGCAGTCCTCCTGCTCTTTATTGCCCTTTTAATGGCTTCAGGGCCTATTTCGTGTTTATATCTTTTATCTTTCTATTTTTTTTCCTCCTCTCTTGGTACTAAGAGCTGAGCTGTAACCCCAGCTCCGCCTTCTTTGTTTTTTCTTTTGAGAAAGGGTTGTGCTAAATTGCCTGAGCTGGCTTGAATGTGGAACCTTGCCTCAGCCAGAGTAGCTGGGATTATAGGTGTGCACCACCATAGCTTGTTCTTTCTTTCTTTCTTTCTTTCTTTCTTTCTTTCTTTCTTTCTTTCTTTCTTTCTTTCTTTCTTTCTTTCTTTCTTTCTTTCTTTCTTTCTTTCTTTACTGTATGAGGATAGAAAGGGCCACCTCAGGAGCTTCTGAGGCTAATACATTCCTGTCAGCATGATTACTTTAGCAAGCCTGGTTCCCTTAGCTCTCTTTCTGTCTTTATCAGTCTGTGTAGCAGTATACTGATTTTATCCAAAGGACTATTTTCTGTTTCATTAATTTCTGTTCTGTTTTTCTGATTTCAGTTCCTTTTCACCCTCTGTAAGAGCTGACCTTTTTTCTCTTTACAGGTTCCAGCTCCATTTACAAGGCCAAGTGCCACTCCTCAGTTGTCCCTGATACCCTCAGCACCTGGCCCTCCCTGCGGCCCTCCTGGGGGCCCTCACTGGGGGCCCTCACTGGGGCTCTGGTATGCAGATTGTAGGTGGTGCCTCAGCCCCTGGGCCCCAGGCAGGCAGAGCTTTGTCTGTGGGCCCCAGGACAAGGCCAGGTGAGGTGAGTAGCCTCCTGTGCACCTTAAATCCTTTCTAGATTACTCACCATATCTAAAACAGTATAAGTGCTGTATTAGTTGTGATATTGAATTGTTTGGGGAATAATGACAAGAAAAGTGTTCATGGTCAGCACAATTTTTTTTCCTGATTATTTGCCCTGCTTGATTCAGCCTGTAGGTGTGTAATCCAGGCATAGAAGTTATTAAAGTAAAAATTTCAGCAAGGCTGCCCTTAAGTCACTGTAGACTGCTGAGAGCACAGAAGCCAATGTTTCAAGGGGGGCTTGTCTTCCTCTCATCTAGTAGCTGGAAAGATTGAGAGCTGGAATATGGCTCAATGGAAGTGCAGTTTCTGTCACAAATGAGGTTCCATCCCTAGAAACACAAGCATGCACACACACACACACACACACACACACACACACACACACACATCTGCATACATGTGCGCACACACACAAGTGTATTTTTTTAAAGATTTATTTATTTAGTGTAGAGTCTCGCTATGCAGCTCCAACTCATGGTGATCCTCCTGTCTCAGCCTCCCCAGTGCTGGGATTATCGGCATGCACCACCATGATGGCTGGCACAGCATGTGGTACTGGGGATTGAACCCAGGTTTTTGTGCTTGCCAGGCAGGCACTTAGACTGCCGAGCTATCTCCCCAGCCCCACAACAGTATATTTTAAAAGGTATTTCCTAAGAATGTGTGGAGCTTCATCTGGCCAGAATGCAGAATAGGGAGTGCCTCTCCCACTCATGCTGCTTGTACCCTGTGTGGGCTTTCTCTGTCCATTTTTGGGTTTTGTTTTTTTATTAAAATAAAAAAAATGTTTTTGAGAGAATTGGAAATCTGAATTCCTAATAGATCATTAAATCTTTAATGCTGTTTCTTAAGTAAAAGCATTTATGCTTTTTTTGAAATATTTTTTTATGGTACTGGGGATTGAACTCAGGCCCTTGTGCTTGCCAGGGAAGTGCTTATTACACTGAGCCATCTCCCTGGCCCAAAAGTGTGAGAATTCTGAGCTATCTCCCTGCTATGTTGTTTAGGCTGGCCTTGAATTCATTATGTAGCTCAGCCTGGTCTTGAACTCACAGTTCTCCCACTTCAATCTCCTGAATATTAGGATTTCAGGCATACACCACTGCCTGGTTTCGATTTTTGTTTTGAGATTGGGTCTCAAGATGTAATATGAACTGGCCTCAAACTCAGAGAAATCCTCCTGTTTGAGCCTCCCAAGTGCTGGGATTAGAAGTGTATACCACTGCACCTGGCTTGAATTGTGTTTTTTTTTCTTTCTTTTTTTTTTTTTTTTGAGACTGGGTCTTGCTGTGTTGCCTAGGCTGGCCTTATCCTGGACTCAGGACAGCTGGGTCTACGTGCATGTGTCACCATATTTGGCTTATGTTGTTACTGCTGATCTGTTCTTCCCTGATGTGTCTTGAGTCTTTCCCAAATTGAAATTCAGTGGCAAATGACCTATTTCTGTTCTGCTTTAGCTTTGTTTGAGCCACAACAGTCAGGAGGCCAAAGGACACAAATTTCAAAGCCTGTGGGGTTTCCCAAAACATGGCCTCTTCCTGCTCCTCCTCTGGCAGGCCTTGCTCTGCCTCCCTGTCCACCATGGCTACTTCCTCTGGCTCCTGTGCTCCCAGCCCTTCCTGCTGGCTTCCCACTGCTGCAGCCCCCTGGAGGACCAGGTGCTCTGTGTCCTGGTGCCATCTGGTATACGAGAACCCCAACTCCTCCAGGTCAGTCTCCCTCTCACACTTCCTTCTGTGGATTATTTTCTGCCTTTCCTTCCCTCTCCTCCACTACCCACAGAGTCTTGTCTCTCAAGCCAGAGTCCCTTTGGGCTGGAGAGTGGCTGCTGGGACTGTAACTGATCTGTGGAGGGAGACAGGGGTCTCTGGCTGAAATAATATTTCAAACCTTCAAACCACCACTTTCCAGTGTTCCTGACAATACCCCTAAAAACCTGTATTTTTTTTTTTTTTTTATTTTATAGGACCTCAAGATTTCTGGAAAGATTCTTTAGCCTCCAGGGAAAACTTTCAGAATAAAAAGGTCAGTGCGTCTTTCTTCACTCACCCCTT
>PVKA01040299.1:0-18858 GCA_004027165.1 Ctenomys sociabilis | reverse complement strand
ACAGGACTTCTGCCTGGCAAGCACAGGGTTCTAAGTTCAATCCCTGGGACCACAAAAAAAAAAAAAGAAAAAGAAAAAGAAAAGAAAGAAATGCAGGACTTAATACTGCCACTCCTCAAACTTTAATGAAATTCAATTGCAATACTCTTCAATTCATTCCTAGAAGCAAGCATTATCTTGATACCAAAACCACAGATGGACCCAACCAAGAAAGAGAGCTACACACCTATCTCCCTAACAAATGTAGATGTAAAAACCTTCAAAAATACACTGGCAAATAAAAAGCAGCAAATTGTCAGATGATCCACCATGACCAAGGAGGATTCACCCCAGGGATGCAGGGATGGTTCAACATATACAAATAAATAAATGTAATAAATCACATTAAAAACATTTGACAAAATACAACACCCATTTATGATTTTTAAAAAACTAGGAAAAAATTAGAATACATAGTATTTACCTTAATCTGATAAAAAAAAAAGTCACCTATGACAAACCAACAAGCAACATTTTACTAACTGGTCGAAATTGAAAGCTTTAACTCTGAAATCAGGAAAAAGAGAAGGGTATACACTATCACCATACCTATTCAAAATTCTTCTGGAAACATTAACCAAATAAATAAATAAAAGGAATAAGGATAGAAAGGAAGAAGTTATTAATTTGTAAATGGCATGACTCCTTACATAGAAGACCCCAAAAATTTCACCAAAAGTATAGATTTAGTAATGAAATTTAGTAGCATGTTTACATTTAATAGACATTTACAACGAAAACTACAATACTCTAGGGGAAAAAAGACTGAAGATATCAGAAACTGGAAAGATACCCCTTGTTCTTGGGTAGAAACAACCAAGATAGTGAAATGGCCACACTTCCTAAATTGTTATACAGATTTAATGTAATTCTGATCAAAATACAAGTAGCACACCTCATAGAATCAGAGAAAATAATCATAAAATTCATTTCGAACCAGTACAGACCTAGAACAGCAAAAGCAATTCTAGACAACAAAGGCACAACAGTGGCATTACAATCCCTGACTTGAAATTATACTACCAACTATCATTATAAAACAGCATGGTACTGGGGGAGGGGGGAAATGGGACCGATTAGCAGTGGAACTCCAAACACACTCAGCCTTCTTATCTTTGATAAAGGGGTTAAACAAGCTTCCCTGGAAGAAAAATAATCCCTTTAATAAATGGTGCTTGTAAAACTGGGTTTCCACATGCTAAAGATTAAAACTAGGATTATATTTTTCAACGTGTACTAAGTAAAATCTAAATAGATCTGGGGCCAGTGAAATAGCTAGGAAATCTAAAGCACCTGCTTAGGCAAGCTTAGGCGAAGTACAAGGACCACAGCTCAAACCCTGGCACCACATGCTATGCCAGCTCCGCCCCCAGAGCAGGCTGAGCCAGTCAAAAAAATAAAATAAAATAAAAAATAAATGGATCACAGATCTAACCCTACTATTGGCCCAGAGCATAGGTTCTTCCTTTTAAAGTTCAGAATACATGGGTAAGAGGTCTTTAGTGCCTGGCATCTGCTTAGTACACATGAATGCCTCCTTTCCTACCTGAGAGAAAACAGTCACTTCTGCAAGGGCCCAAGATCCCCTTACGATATTTGCCTGGCTCCGTTTTGTATTATTGTTTTTAAGATCACAGATCTAATACTAAAAGCAGAAACATTAAATCTGCTGGAAGAAAGAATAGGTAGAACTCTTGGAAGACACTGGTATACACAAAGGCTTATGAGCAAAACTCCAATTCCATAGGAAATATTGCAATGAATCAACAGCTGTGATCTCATCATATTAAACAGCTTTTCCACAGCAGAAGAAACCACCAACAAAGAGACAACCCACAGAGAAAAATTTCTGCCAGCTGTTCTTTAACATACTGATATCAAAAGTACTCAAAACAAAACAAAAAAAAAAAAAAAAAAAAAAAAAAAAAAAAAAAAAAAAAAAAAAAAAAAAAAAAAAATCAGACCCACTGAATTTAAAGTTTGAATCCAAAAGTGGGCATCTTAAATAGACACTTCTCAGATAAAGAAATACAAAAGGCAAATAAATATATGAAAAACTGCTCAACATCAGTCATTTGAGAGATTCAAATTAAAACAATATTGAGATTCCATCTTACTCTAAAAAGAATAGCTGTTAGCAAGAAATCAACCAGTATCAAATGCCTGTGCAGAAAAAGGAATCCTTCTCTTCTGTTGGTGAAAATGTATAAATAGTTCAACCACTCTGGAAATCAGTTTGGCAATTCCTCAAAAACCTAAAAGTAGAGGTCCCATTTACCCAGCTATTCCCCTTACCTGAATTAAAAAAGTATTCATACTGCAGCAATATATACACATCCATACTTAAAGTGTGATGGTTTATAATAGCTATATCAGGAAATAACCAAATGTCTATTAATGAATGACTGGATAAAGATTTTTTTTAAAAATACAATGGAATACCACTCTGTCATAAAGGACAAACTTGGGACATTTCTAGGTAAATGGTTGCACCTTGAGAAATACTCTTAATTGAAGTAAGTTGGACACACATTTAAGTATCCCACTGTTTCTCTGGTGTGAAAAACTGGAAGTGTAAATAAGGACCAAAATATATAATACCTATTGTGAAATAGAAAGAAAATATTTAAATGGTAAGGGAAAGGAGAGGGAAGGCAAGGAAGAACAAATAAGAGAACATTAGGGAAAAAATGGAAACAAACCTTTTGTAACAATGGAAAAAGAGATTGAATGCAGGGGAAGTTACTGGGGGAAAAAGAATCAAAATATATTATGTACGGGTACTACATCCCTATGATGAATATGATACATATATATCTTTTTGATATATACATATAGTCAATAAAATTAATTTTAAAAATTCAATGGGAATGTGAACATAAGACAAAAAGAACCTAAAGACAAACGACATGAGAAAAGACAATTTGTTTTTATGTTTTCATTTTCAAACAATTTCATATTTACAAAAAAAGTGGCCAAAATATGGCAAGATTCTGATTCTTCAAATGATAGCATGTCGTTTTGATATCAAAATTAGGAAATTGGCATTGATATAATGCTACTGCATAACCCAAACTCTCCAAACTTGAGCCAGTGCTCCATCACTGTCACTGCTTGATCTGGTTGCTTTCAGCTCTACCATAAGCAATACCTGGCTCCGTGGTACTGCATCTCCTGGCTCTGTGGCGCCATCTGCTTCTCATGGTCTCTGTCTGTGATACTGTTAAGTTGAAGTTCACTCCAACACTCACACCTACAGAACAGCACTCTACACGCACTTTGGCAAATGAAATGACATTGCCCTACACTACCAAGGTCTGTTATCAATTTTCAGATTCTATTTTCTCAAGGGATTTGGCCCAAGGCCAAGGAGATAGGAGGACAAGTATGGTGTCAACAGTAAGAATCCTTTCTCTCAAGTTCTTTGAGCAAGAACTTAATTTCACTCCCAAATTTTATTGCTATCTTGGAGACCTAATCCTATAAATTCTCATTAGCCACACTCCTTCAAAGAGGGAAATGACAATGCTAAAAAGATGAAAAGGTTTAAACATGCATACTTGAGAAATATGGTATGATATCAAAAACAACTTCCTACATAACTTAAGAGAAAAAACTACGATCAAATCTAATCAATAAAATCCAACACAAATTTATAATCAAGTGGCTGAAAACACCCGTGTATCCAAGTTTGCACTATCTGATCCCCATATATGTCAATTAACCCAAAATATTCCCAAAGAGGAAGTGTTTGACAACTTATCACCATCCCACAAATGGAGAGCTGGGAGCTGAATGACATCTGCATTCTATTATTTTCTTCTAAGTTATAATCCTTCTGATCATTTCTATCATCCCTCATCAATTTCACCATTTGGGTTTTGTTTTCCTTTCCCTTCCCTTCCATTCCCCCTTGCCCAACGCCAGTTCTTTTTAATCATTTGCTTCCCATTTTACAGTATCTACTGTACAGTTTAGTCCTTATTCACTCTTTCAGTTTCTCAAACCAGGGAGATAATGTAATGTTTACATGCTTGAGTCTAATTTATTTCACCAAGGAGTATGGTCTCCACCATTTCTGTTTTGTTTATTAAATACACATGGCTGCTGAATGCTGTGAGCACAGTACTTCCTATAGTTCTAGGGACACCATGAAGTTCACATGTAAGCATGTCTTCTCATTTGGGCTTCTTGCTGATGAAGGTAACACCCATCTCTGACAAAACAAAACAAAAAAGGGGGGGATATAAATAACCATTTTGTAGTGAAAAAAAAAACCATACATGTATGTACAAAAGTTAGAATATACAGCTACTTTTTCTTATTTCAATGAGGTTTGTACTAATATTTAGACAAGATATGTCTGCATCTTGTTCTCTGAGTAACTATGACAACAATATGCAATGTAATTATTGTAACTGTCCTACTAACCTGTTTTGAAACTGTTTTCATTGCTATTTTCTCATTAAAATGAATAAAAAAATAATAAAAGAAAAGGTGAAGTGTTACATATACACCACACAGATAGACACAGGTGTGCACACACACAAACATACTACACACAAACTAATCACATGACCACTCAGGTACTTTTTTAAAAACTAAGGGCAAAAGAGAAGTATGTGTTATGGTTTGTGAATAGGTGTACCTCCAAAGCTTCATGCAGTCATGGGGCAGCTTCTAGAGTTTTGAGATTAATTCGAGATCCACTGGGATTGTGGGTTTTAGTACTGCTTCGATTATGGGTGTGAGTACTTCCTCCAGCCTGGGGCAGATTGCCTGAATGCAAATTAGGAGAGACAAATTTCCTCTCTGTTGCCATTGTTGCTGCTACCCCTCTTATTTGCTCTCTTGCTCTTTGTAGCCACCATGAAAGATTGCTCTCTGATCTATGCCACTCTGCCTTGGAGCCAGCCAAGTATAGACTGAAACCTCCAGTAACTGTGAGCTAAATAAACCTTTCCCTCCTTCATTTTGAGTGCTGGATATTTGTCCCAACAATGAGAGAAGAATAACTGAGACAATGTTTTTTGTTTCTATCTTACATGAAATTTCACTAGGATATACGTTTTTTTAATTTAATCTTCTAAATGTTAACTTAGAAATGACATGTAAATCAGTTTCTATTGTAAAATAAGGCATCACAGAGATTACTATAGATATGCTTTATTAAACTTTCAATACCAAGAACAAAGCTGTCAATCAAAAACAAACATTTAACAATACTTTCCCACCTACTATTTAATATTTTGTTCCAAACCAGTGGTTTACTTTTGTTACACTAAGGTAAAGGACCAGGTTGACAATGAAATATTCTTCAGTCTCTTCAATCCACACCAGTTCTGCATGCACTCTTCCTTCCATATCTGTATAGTCAATATAGTATGTCTGTCCCAAGAAATGAGGTCCATCTGAGGGGCAGGCAGCAGGCCTCATGTGGACTGCAGAGCTCCAGCACCAGAAGGGCGTCCTGTGCTCATCCAGAAGAGTCACATCCATGACAGAACAACTCTAAAAACAAACACAAATATAAGCATAAAATGACAAGCTAGACCTGATCTGCATTCAATGTAAAACTGACTGAAAACACTAGGTGTGACATCTAACCCAGAATATCACCATTGGCACTGTGTAACCTATGTATTCTAGACCAGTAGTAGTGGACCTTTTAGCATTCTTAATGATACAAAAACCTTCTATAGCAAGCATGTCAGGTTCACTGCCACTGTCCTATGAATAGCATTTACTGGATCCCATCACTTAATATTTGTTCCTGCAGACATGTGAGCATCTGAGGAACTTTCAGGACAATAGCATTTACAGGTGAAACCTGTGTCTCTTTCATTCCCAAATTTCCCCATCTCCCTAGTGACTTATACCATGAGGGTCCCAGTGGGCCTAGCACTGCACTAGACTCTCCAGTCCAAGTTAACAGCAAACCTTCCCACTCCTTACAGTCTAAAGGCAACTGCTGTTACACAGACATGATGTAGCAGTGCCAGTGCTGCCAAGAGAGGGAAGCCAGAGTGTCCTGGAAAGCAGTGGTAATGTCCTCCTGGCTTATCCCTACACCAACACATGTTTCGTGCCATTCTTTTCTAAAAGCTCCTCCTCCTCTGAGGTTCAGGATTTTTAGTTCTTACCTTCACTCCGTCCTTGTCTCTGCTGTATACTAACCTCCTACTCACCACTCTTTCTTTCTTGAAGAGGATAGCACCAGACTCTTTCATTCCCAAGTTTCCCAGTCTCCCAAATGATCCATACCCATGAGGGTCCCAGTGGGCCTAGCAGTGCACTAGACTCTCCAGCCCCAAGTTACTGACTTCTACGATCTGCTCTTGGACTTCCCTCGTTACTCGTTCCCACCATTTTACCTATATGGATATCATATCTCATAAATGTTTTGCTTCCAAATCAACACAGAAGTGCCTTTTTTTGAGCATGTCTCTATCTTTCAGCTTACTAACCAACTACCCCCGTGATGGCTATCCTTCAGTCTGCCACAGCCTTTCCATACTACAAGCCACAACTCATTAGTATACCCTAAGTCACATTTAATGGGGCAGAACTCTATGTCAAAATAAAATAAAACACACACACACACCAAAAAAAAAAAAAAAAAAAAAAACCAGCATGCACTGCGCATGGAGAACATAAGCATCATTTTATGAAGTTTTAGTGACATAGGAATGAGTGTCTGTGGGTAAATTGCAATGCAAAATATTAATAGGCTGGAAGAGCACTGGCCATGAACACTGTACTAGAGCCCTCAGTTCTCCCTTCTTAGCCGCCTGTCAGCCAGTTTACGCTATTACTGCCCTTCTCTGGACTAACTCCCTTGCTGGTGCACATACCTGCGCTGTCCCTCTTTCATCACCGGCCATCCAGGTCTGGCCTAACCTAGCCTGGTTGAGCCTGATTAGTTCCTCTGATATGAATGTCCAGCATGTGGAGCCCACAGAGCTGATGCGTTCCCTGAGCAGCCACAGCCACACCTAGTATCATCTAGGGATTCTGCGGTAGTCTCTGGGAGATCACAACCTCCTCACTGAGCAACTCTCCCAATCTCATCCTCTTCTTTAACCCTCCCTACTCTGCTCCTCTCATGGTACCTCTACAGAAGACTTCAATCCTCATAGACAAAGATTTAAAAAGGCACTTCTCTTAACAAAGCCACAAACCTGCTGCCTCTGCTCCTGCCTTCTCCTTACCTTCATGCATATGTGTTTTTAATCTATTGTTATACAAACCTGTTTGATCTGGCCCAGCAACCTAGACTACAACTTATCTCCCTTCCCACAAGGATGCAACCTCTGTGACTCAAGTGGGTACTCTCCAGCACCCTACCAGCTTAACCTTAAACATGTGCAAGTAATTCCCATATTGAAACATCAGTGAGCAAAATAATCTCCCTGGGGCCCACCACCCCCTGGCTTTTTTCCACCCTTGACACAGAGACCTCTCCTGTCTTTCTTGGATTTGCCCACATCTGTAACTCCCACTCATGCCTTTACCCACTCCAAAAAGCAAGCACATTTGTCAGTCTCCACTTCAACAGCATTGATTGTTGCTTATCACTCATTTTGAAAAACTGTCCTCCCAAACACTTTCAGAACTGCCACTCTGCAGCTTTCACCAGGCCCTGCTGCCAGAGCTCCTCATAGCTTGGTATAAAACACTGCTTGCATTATATATAATCCCTCTTCCTACATGGACTCTGTCTACATTCACAACTCAAACTACAACTAATATGTGTGGGAATCCTAAGTGTATCTACAGGCAGAACCATCTTTCTAAGCCCAAGTACCTGCTCAGCATTCTGGATGTTTCAGCATGACTACATCCAAACTCAAAATCAGTCCACTTAAACTTGGATTAGTGCTCTTAGAAAAGCAATTCCAGAGGATTGCTTTACCTCTTTGACCACATAAACACACAGTGGGAGGATGAACCAGAAATCAGACCCTCCCACACAAAGAATTTGTCAGTGCTCTGATCCCACACTTCCCACAACTGTGAGAAACAAACGTCCATTGCTTAAAAGCCACCCCCTAGTTGCTGGTTCTTCGGTACAGCAGCCCAATGGACTAGGACAAGCTACCCTTTAAGAAACCACAACAGAAACTGACTTGTGCCCATTCCCTCCTATCATCTATGTTCAGAATAATCGGATAAAATTCAACTCTGGTCATATTATTCACAGTTTAAAACCTTCAACAATGTCTGCTACTTTCAATGAAAGACCAAATTCCTCCCTACTGCTATAAGCACTCTCTGTCAGCCTGGCCATCCACCATTGCTTCATGCAACACCTCCTCCTGCCAGCTGTATGCTACCATATCAGCACTCTTGCAAGCCCATGAACATGTCATGCCCTTGTCTGACAAAGGTCATGCCTGAGCACCCTCCTCTCCCCTTCATCTGCCTTAACTGTCCAAACTCAGTTCAAATACCAGTCCCTTGAGGAAGTCTCCCTGGCATTCCCATTTCAACAGACCAGAAGCATAATGCAAAGACACCATGTTCTGTTATGTGGTGGTTTTTATCTGATCTCACTTCCTATGCCCCCAAACCTAGCTCATTTTAGCTCTTAGTAAGCAGTAAGTACTTGCTGATGAATAGATAAATAAAATGATAGTTTATCATAAGGGATGAAAAGAGAGCATAAAAGGAGGGAAAGGGGTGAATACCATCTGCCAAAAGGCTGCAAGAACATGGTACAGATGCATACTGGGGATCAGTCAGTGTGACAAGGACCAGGAAGGCCAGACTCCAGTATCTTGAAGGTAGGACTCATGGAGCTCCTATCCTTATAAATATGCAAGGTTTGTGTCTAAGGGTCTGCAGTACCGGTCCATGTATCCTCTGCTCTTTTAATTGTGTTTGTTCTCATGGCACAAGCCACCTTAATCACTCATGCACCAGCCTCAGCACTACTGAGAAAAGTGACCAAAGCATCCTTTCTATGAAGCACAAGCACCCACAACATGCAAGACATCAGGCTACACTAAATTCAATTCTTCCTTCATAAAACAGGACCTAAGAACTATACTAAAATATCTACTTTAAATTAAGATTGATGCCAACCTCTTTATGCATTTAAAGTAACATTAAAATAACATTAAAAAAAAAAAAAAACACTGATCTGTATCTCAATTACTCTTCTCTCATTGCTGGGACAAAATACTCAACAACCAAAATTAGGGTAGCTCACAGTTAGTAGAGGTTTAAGTCCATGCCTAGGTGGCTTCAAGGCAGAGTAGACACAGTACAGATAAGCCTTTTATGTGGCAGCAAAGACCAGAGAGCAAAGGGAGTGGCAGCAGCTCAGGCAGCTAGCAAACCTCTCTCCACATCCTACACTGTAATGCAGATTACCCATCCCAGGGCCAGGGTGTAGCACACACACCTGCAATCCCAGCATTGGATCAAGAATCAGTCACCCCATGACTGCATAAGGCTTTAGGGGGGACAACTATATATAATCACTTTGCTTTTAAAGTCGAACAGTCTACTACACTAATCTGTGAGCTCCTAAGTTAAGTCTCCAATGACATCAGCTCAGGCTGTTTCCCATCAGTGTCAGAAGAATTAGAAGTAACCACACTCCTGAGCTCTGAAGAATTTTTTTATGGAAACAGTGAGACCCCTATCAGCAGCACATGTCCCTTCAAATAAACAGTGCAACAGGTACCCCATCTTCTGTCCTTATCATTAAAGGCTGAGGGTTTGCTGTTGTTCCTTTTTTTTTTGTCATGAGAATCAGAATGAGTTTTGGGTGATGGATTTTGCTACTTGCCTCTACTCAAATGGGTAAAATATTAAAAGATGTCATACCAGAGGATATTTTAATAATTTCCAGGAGAAGCAGTTTTCATTTCACTCTGTTTGTAGTAGCTATATGAAACTTTTTCTAGCTTATGTTCTTGCTTAAAAAAAAAAAAAAGCCTTTAACTCAATGAAAGCAATTTCTTAAAATACTTTTTATTGATTCACTATGGTTAAGGTAATCATATTCTCAAAGGAAAATTCCTGAGCTGCATGGAAAATGCAAAGAATATGATGTCATTCATCTGTCTTCTTTCTTTGGAAACTGCAAGGACAGATTAGTCTTTATACTGACTCTACATACAAATGGCAAGAGCAAATCCACCTACTCACCCTCTGCTCAAGTCAGAGTACAGGCTGTTGCACTATTCTCTATCTTCCTTCTTCCAAAGACTATCCAAGAACAGGTTCACAGGTGTTACGGTTTGTGTCTAGTTGTCCCCCCAAAGCCTCATGTAGTCATGGGGTGGTGACTTCTAGGGTTTGTGATTAACTCATGATCCACTGGGATTATGTGTAATTCAAGGCCAGGATTACGGCTTGTAGTACTGCTGGGATTATAGGTGTGAGTACTGCCTCCAGGCACACAGCCTGAACGTAATATAACAGACAGAGGGACAAGACTTTCTTTAGCTATTGCTCTTTGTTGCATTGTTGTTCTCCACCACCATGAACTAATTCCCTCTGCCATGTGCCATTCTGCCTTGAAGCCAGCCGAGTATGGAATGAAACCCACAGTAACTGTGAGCTAAATAAACCTCTCTTTCCCTCATTTTTACTGTTGGGTATTTGTCCCAGTAACGAGAGAAGAGTAACTAAGACAAAAGGGAAACTGTCCAGAGCTGGGCCTTCCATGTCCTACACCAAATCTTGTTTTCAGATTCAGCTGTTTTGCCATCCTGTGTATGTAAGCCTACTGCTTTGGCAGCCTACAGAAATGTGACTGCAGTTGACTAGACGATCTTGTTTTGAGGTTACAAGCACAGCCTTTGTGAAAAATTCACTAATGCACTTGCTACTAAAAATGCTTTTGAGGATTTCACCTGCCTTTCCTATAGTTCTGTGAAAGACTTTGTTTTTAGTAAAGCTTTGTTGCTTGGAATAATTACTCTATTTCCGCTTACCCCTTCATGTGTAGACCGACTACTTTCATCTTGCTATAAATTTTAAAAATTTAAAAAAATTTTTTTTAAATCATCCTGATTTTTTGTCATATTTATACTCTGTCTTTTGCGATCCTCAAGGTTTGATTACAATATTTTTACGTTTTGTTTTTAATAGTAAGCCCCATCTAGGTCTATCAAAACTTCATGTAAGTCTATAAAAGATGCACTTAAAAACATAAAATAATACCCTCAAATGTATAATAAACATCACTTTTACCAAAGTTTAAACATTTGCTTATAGATAAACAGAAAGATATCACCATATCAAATATACCAAGTGGTCCAGGAGACAATACTCCATAACACTGTTTGTGGTCTTGGTTGTCATTATTAATACTACTAAGAAAGTGTCCAGGTTAATTCTATCAAATAAAGATTAACAATAATGACACCCAGGGCATCTATGAGCACAGAATCATAGAAGAAAATCCAATGTAAGTGCACATTCTTCCTCCTTCTCCTCCCCGCTCTTCATCCTTCCTCCTTTCCTTTGCCACCCCTCCCTTCCCTACAATTCTCAGCACTATATCAACTCTCCTATCCATAAGACTAATTTTTTACTTAGTTATTTAAGAAGATGCTCATGTCCTGGAAGAACAGCTGTAATAAACTTTAAGCTGATGTGCAGTGAGGAAAGTGTTCTGAGCAAATCCTAGTCCAACTTTTAGCTTCATTCTCTCCATAGAATGGATAGGATGGAGTGAAGGACATAGCCAGTGCCATTCAGAAACTCTGCTGCAGTCTATCACCCTTCATGAAGAGCAACAGGTACTCTCTAAATATTTGATGAAGGAATTGATTAAAAAAAGAGAAAGAAAAAAAAAAGGAATTAAGTGATAAGCAATGACTATGAAAATGTGTGTAAACATACAACCTGGACAATTAATGCAAAATTTTAAACCAACATTTTTTATATAGAAACAGATTACTTGAAAAAAATAAAATAACCTCTTTACCTCTACGAAGGCATCAAAAACATTAGTTCTCCAAGCAAGGCCAACTTTTCCAATAAGAGGAAGATGTTCTCTACTATTTTCAGAATGTATCACAGTAAGCTTCACATATCCATCTTCAATGCATCCTGAAAGGATTTAGGGTAATTTTAAGTACTATACTCTAATGTAAGACATCAAATCAAGAGTCTTCAGGTTGGCTGCTCCTCAAGGGATACCTCATATAGATAAATTCTACATTCACCAGAGGCTATCAGCACAAAGCATCCTGAAGTCAGAGTCCCAGAAATAGAAAACAACGTATATTCTAGAAAAGGATGCCAATAGTTAAGTCAAGAAAATATGGCTACAGACAGCCTGGATACACACCATTACTAATACAAAGTCTTAAGAAAAGGCTTTTCTCACTCAGTGCATTAGTCTGCTTCCCATTACTATATCAAATACCTGAGGTGATCAACATATAAAGTCTGTGGGTACCTAGCTCCATTACCTGTCTGTGGTAAGGCACTAAATCACAGCAGGGAACATGTAGTAGTGCACGCTGCTTACTACATGGCAGCTAGGAAACAGTACTGTGCTCCACAAGCCCCCACAGGTCATGCTCCAATAACCTGAAGACACCCCACAAAGCCCTATATCTTTAGCGGCTAACATCCATGAATAGTGCCAAACTGAAGACCAAGACTCTAACACAGGCCAAGGGAACAATACCCATCTACACTATAGCATTTGATCAAATCACAAATGCATTGGTCAAAAATGGAAATAGAAAACCAAGAATACAGGGCTTACAATCCGAGACAGAGAGATAAGAGTGATCCATGTTAGCACTGCCCCCAAGAGGAAGAAATGGAGAGCAGTGAGTGGCTAAGTAGGTCATAAACAAAGAAGCCCAACACATAAAATACA
The DNA here is from genome assembly GCA_004027165.1 of Ctenomys sociabilis. NCBI lineage: Eukaryota > Metazoa > Chordata > Mammalia > Rodentia > Ctenomyidae > Ctenomys > Ctenomys sociabilis. The sequence continues at coordinate 5,960 of PVKA01040299.1, read as the reverse complement.
TCTTTCTACAGATTAATAAATATCTTGGTCTTAACCATCCAGCAGAAAAGTATAAAAACGAGGTATAAAAAGTATATGCTGAAATATAAAAGTCAACAACTTCTGACTTTGCCAGCCCTGTGGATAACCCACGACTATCATGGACTACTGAACTATAATGGATTATTTTGCTGAATTCACACACCTACATTATTTAAATGGCAATGGAATACCCATCTCTGACAAAACTAAAACAAAAAAATAAAAAGGACATACAAATGAAGGACCATTTTGTATCTGTATATACAAAATAGGAGAGATACACAGCTACTTCCTCTTCATTTGAGAAGATTTTTACTAATAGTGTTTGGGCAGAATATCATGTCTGCATCTTGTACTATGAATAACCACTACAAAGGCAACAATATGCAATGTACTAATTATTGAAACTGTCCTACTAATCAGTTTGGAAACTGTCTCATTGCTATTTTTTTCTCAATAAAATTAATTAAAAACAAGAAATGAGTAAAAGGCCTCACATGTGCCTACCAACACGTGAGGCCAAGCCTTACTCTTCTTATAACTCACTCAAAGCTAAATACCAGCAACCACACTGCCACTTATGGGCCTATACCACCAAGTGGCTCATCTGCTCAACTTTTTAACGTTTGTGCTCAGAGAGAGCCTGTAGCACTGCCCAATCCACAGTGACAGGCTCCATGGTCCATTTAATGTACATGAAAAGTGACTGTGAAACATAATCATATAATTAAATCTTCACCCATATGGAAAACTTCTTCAGAGACAGACACCTGAATAAAGGTAAAATGCACATCACAGAGCAAAGTAGATGGGAAAAATGGAAGAAAACAAATGTTACATAGTCCTAGGTTTAGTTATTTCACAGGGGCCAAAGCTCTGTTCTAGAAGTACTGTACATTATTTTCCAATTTAAGTGTTACCTGATGTTAAAACTAATGTTTCTAGAGCCAGCAAGATAGTTCAGCAGACTAAGCACCTGCTTTGGCAAGCACAGGGACCAAGGTTTGATCCCCAGCCCCAGGGCACACTAAGCCAGCAATGAGTCCAGGCATAGCAGTGTGCACTGTAATCCTAGTGCCGGGGAGGCTGAAAGTAGGAGTATCACACAAGTCAGAGCTGCATAGTGAGACCCTGTACATAATACATGCATTTAAAAAGTAAAAAAAAAACTGATGATTCCCAGGGTCTTCTATTATGACACCATAATATCTTTTAAGGAGAAACACCATCAGAGGAAGGCACTCTGTGCCCTGAAGGAAGTACTCAGCGTAGGTGACCATGGTGCTAGCTTCTGAGGGTCTTACTTTTGTCCCACAGATGGAGGCAGTACATATTTTCTTTTGGGCTGCTGAATAATTAACAAGAATTGCACAGTTCCTCTGTCCACTCTCCATATGAATGAATGCCAAATGATACCGTTCCTTCCCTGATAGTTGTACTGTCACCTAAGCAGAACTAAAGAGAAGCAGGAACAAAGTATGTAAAACACAAGAACTCAAAACAAATATAGTAGCAACATGCTGCATGGACAAGATGCAACTTTGCTGTGCGAGGTACCACAGCACCACCATGTGCAGAATCCAGAGACCTCTGGTAGCTCAACCAGGCAAACCTAGGCAGTGGCATCTGACAATGTAGAACAGAAAATAGGAAGCCCATTTTCCATGTGGCTCATCCTCAGGGCACTGTGGAAAACAGTGTCCAAACACAAAAAGCCAATTACACCTCAATAGCAACTGTCCAAGCTGATAAACATGATATTTTTACAAGAAGCAAAGCCTACTGCTAATGTATTGTTATCACATATTGTGCCTTTTTGAACAATTATAAAGCCGCAAAGCTTTAAAAGAGCTGACTCTTCCAGCAGGTGCAAAGCTTTAAAAGAGCTGACTCTTCCAGCAGGCTGTACCTACTTAAATCTATAAGGCAGAAGGTTCAGCTCTGTTTACATTTAAATGATCTGCAACAGGGAATGTGTTAAGTGTGTGTACGTATATAAATGACAATACACAGTACTTACTGTACACCTGCCATAAACTTAAGCATCTTATGTCTAAAACTTTAAAAGAATATTTTAAAATATTAATGGTAGTAATAAGGTTTTACAATTTTCTGAAGTCATAGGTGAGAAAATATAGGCTAACAGCGACTTGCTCAACATCCTACTACTGGTAAATGGCCAAAGCATGATTCAATACCTGTTTTGTGTCTGGAGTCTATACTATAAAAGATTAAAACACATACAAAAGTGGGAGACACACTCATTATTTTATATAAAGGATGACCAAAATATATAATGTATATTTAAATGTTTTAAAATGTATTGTACCCTAGTGTTAAACTCAAAAAAAAAGAAATAAAAATTGAAAGGTATAACACAGTTAAAATGGAAAGTGAGAACTTAAGGATTAAATGATGAAGACAGAGAAAAGAGAAAAACTAGGAAATATGGCTGGGGTAAAACCATACATTTATATAAACAAGATGGTTAAGGCAATGATCCTATGAATCTCCATCAGGTTTTTCAAAATAGCAGTTAATGTGTAAAATTATCACCCTGACCAGCTCTACAAGCTGCTATCTGTGAACTAAGCAATTACACTGAGGATAGCAATGTGTAACACTAAAACCATGCTTGAAATACCTATCATTTTGGTCTTCGAAATGCATACTGCTTCTAATGTCATATCAATTATTGCTATAAGTTCTTTAAAGTAAATGTAAAAAGAAGAAAGTAATAAAAGAAAACAAGAGGCAATAAAGTCATAGAATTACCCTGCTATAATGTTGTAAATGGTTTGATTTCTAAATTTCTGCGTAAAAATGTGTAACTGTTTTTGTTTTGTTTTGTTTTTTACATTCTGTAGGGATTTAAAGTTTAGAATATCCAACGGTTGTTGGAAAATACCAGTTCCATTTTACATCTAAGGCATTTGATATTCAGACAGATAGTGAGGTTCAGTTCAACTGCCTCTGTTATAGGGTAATAGTATCATTAAGCTTCTGTTCTGGATGTTTAACAATTAAAGTTTACAGATGAAAAGTTACAGAAAAGAGGGGCTACAGGATAGCCAATATTTTGGACCTGGCCCTTCAACGTCAGTGAGGATTCAAGACATAGAAGAACCTGTGCGGTGACATCCTATAAATCGGTGGTGTCCCAAATTTTCTATTCAAGGAGATTATGGAGCCACAGGGAAAATGATCAATGACGTACAGTATGCCTAAGGAGAGTCACCTAGAGAGAAAAATTTCTGGGCTTTCAGAGAGCAAATTGGTCAAGAAATGGCCATGACTCATCCAGATGGATGACACTGACAAAAGTTATACAAGGTTATACATAGTTTAATGGTAAAACCTGAGGGGATTTGACTAACCTTGTCAGACAGCGAAGGCTACACTTTTTAGTTATATAGGTCTTGTAATTATCTAGCAGAAAATTGTAACCAGAAGGTATAAAAATTAAAGCCATATTAATATGATGAGCTATAAAAGTCAACAACTTCAGACAATTGCCAGTTGTGCTGATAACCCAATACTAATATGGACTACTGGACTATATGGATTATTTTGCTGAATTCAAGGACCTACAATATTTGAACTGGCATCAAGTATGAAAAGGTCCTTTAAAGACTTCTCTAAATACAGCTTCTCTAACTGCAATGGAACAACCATCTCTGACAAAACAAAACAAAAAAAGGGGGGATATAAGTAAAGGACTATTTTGTAGTGAAAAATATATATGTACATAAAAGTAGGATAGATATACAATTACCTTCTGTTAGTTCAATGACAAGAAATGTTTGTACTAATTTTGTTTAGACAAGATATCATGTCTGCATCTTGTCCTCTGAATCACTACTACGAAGACAATATGCAATGTATTAATTATTGTAACTGTCCTAATAACCTGTTTTGAAACTGTTTCACTACTTTTTTTCTTATTAAAATGAATAAAAAATTAAAACAATAAAATATATCGTAAACATGTGGAAAAGACATACCACCATTAATCTCCCTCAAAATATTCCTCATCACTTCAAACACATTCATTTCATGGTTCTTGCCACTTTCTGAAGGAGTTATTGTACTTCTAAAGTTAAACGAATAGATCATCAGACTACAAGAGTATACAAATATAATCAAATCTTCTATGTGCAATCAATTTTTGAGACATCAAAATAATCGAGCCAGAGAGTCTTCACAAATGTGAAAACAACTGGGTAACACAGGAAGAACATTTTCAATCCTTCCCTTGTATTCTATACAAAATTAATTAGATCACAGATCTAAAAGTTAAAGCCACAGAACTGCTAGACCAAACAAAGGAGAATATTTTGTAACCAGAATAGGAAAACTTTTTAAGACAGAAAAAGAAAATAATGATAAAATTAAAAACTGATAAATCTCATAAAGTAAAAAACTTACTACGAAGCCGGGCGTGATGGCGCAAGCCTGTAATCCCAGCACTCGGGAGGCTGAGGCAGGAGGATTGTTGTGAGTTCGAGACCAGTCTGAGCTACAAAGTGAGCTTAAGGCCAGCCTGAACTGCATAGTGAGACCCTGTCTCAAAAAAGATAAAAAAAAAAAAAAAAATTTACTACGATCATCACACAATATCATTAACAAACTAAGACTGAGCATGAATATTTGTCAAAAATATCTCCAACAAAGGACTGATATCCAGACTATATAAAGAAGCCCTACAAGTCAATAATAAAAAAATAACTCATTAAAGAAAAAGTAGCAGCAGCAGAACAACTGGCCAACAAACAAAAAAAGAACTTAACATCACTGGCCATCAGGAAATGCTAATCAAAAACTAGAATGAGACACTACCTCACACTAGAATGACTGAAATTTAAGACCAGTAATGTCATATGTTGGCAGGTTATGAAACATACAAATGTTTTATATATCACTAGTAAAAATGAGAAAATGTATAACCACCCTTATAAAAAGGTTAACAATTCCTTGTTAACCTTTATATATAGATCTACTCTATGACTCAACAATTTCAGTCCTAGGCATTAGCCAAAAGAAACAAAATATGTTAACAAAAACCTTTCATAAGAATTCTGTAGCAGCTTTATTTATAAGAACCCCGAACAGAAAAACACTCAAATTTTCTGTTATCTTACAGGAAACAGATTAACAAATCATAAGATTCATTCAATGAAATAAGAGAATGAACTATTAACATTTGCAATTGTATGGATAAATCCCAGAGATATTTTGCTGAGCAAAACCATTTGGACACAAGAGAACTGTCAAAGAATCCAGGAATAGAAGTGTAAACTGTGTAATTCCAGTTAATACTGAGTTCTAGAAATGAAACTATTATACATTGAAAAAAAAATCAGAAAAACTTATAAAGGAGTCTCTTGTGCTATTCTTATATTTTTCCTAAGCTGAAAATTATATCAAAATAAAGTTACAGAAAAACAAGCATACCACAATTGTTCATTAATAGTGCTACCAACCTGACTCCAAAAGCTCTTCTGTTTATTGTGCAAGGGAGTTTGCCTATTCAAATGTAATTCTTACAATGCCATAAATCAGTCTAAAGCTCTTCCTCTTCACACCTATTTACTTAAGTTTAGTCCTTCAAAACCTTAACATTTACTCCTTTGGATGAAAGTACCTTTAATGTACAGTTGACTTTTCTTTTTCTAAATCCCTATTGCAAATACTTTAACTCTTGATTATATTTAATGGTTCCTTCATGTTAGATCTGTTCTGTTTATTTTTTTTTCCATTTATTTTTATTTTATTAAAATACAAATGTCAATCAGACAGTTTCAAGACACCTTAACCATACAGAGTCGATGAATTAATACATTGCAAACTGTTTTCATAACGTTTTGGTACTGTACAAGGTGCATACATGAAATTATATTTACAGGTTTTTTTATAGCTGAATTATATCAAAGATTCAA
>PVKA01040298.1:0-18864 GCA_004027165.1 Ctenomys sociabilis | reverse complement strand
ATTTCTCAAGATTAGACTCAAACTTTCTTTTGATTAATAGATTTACTTCTGTATATTTCAATAACTGCACTTATGACTTATGAAATCATATATTAATTTTCAGTTTTTTAAAAATACATTATTCATATGTTTTTTCATTTGTTAAAAATCAACAATAATTATATATCAAACTAAATTTTTTTGACAAATATTGAAATGTGAAAAATATAAGATGCACACAGAATGAATTTTAGAAAAAGATATTTCTGAAATTAATACATAACGTGAGATTAATAATGGATAGCACACTGTAAAAATTATTTACAAACTTAAATGAATGTAGCAATAAAAATTGTCCAAAATACACATGAAAACAGTTTACAGATTAGTCATATAATAGTTCACTCTGTGTCAAAATAAATAAATTATATTCATATAATTAGAATTCTCAAAGTAGAAAGGGGTATGCAATAAATATTTCAAGATTTAAAATTTCTGAATTTAGTTAAAATTATAACAACACATTTCCAAGAAAAATGAACCTTTTGCATGAGAAATAGGAAAAAAATCATACCAATATACATAAAAATAAAATTGTCCAACACTAATTGTAAAAAAAAAATGATTAAAGCATGTAAAAAAATTAGCTGGAAGAAAAAGATTAACTAGTTCTTATTCCACATTAGATAAAAGAAAGAGCAAGTGATAAGAAATTAGACATTTATTAAAAGGATTAGGAAAAAAAAGATCTGTCCTCATTGAATTTTATATTTAACAAACCTACTTTTATAAACTAAAAGTAAAATATTTTCCAGTTACACAAACTCAAAATGTTCTAATACCAGACATAGAGTATAGAAAATAACAAAGAGCATTATCTAGAAAAGCTGCTCTGTGGTCCTGGATAAAGAATAAAGAGCTCTCAACATGGTAGTTATGCAGAACTATGTAAAATAAATATTAGATGAACCCATTTAAAATTCATTGAAAATTTCTATAAAAACAGCATCAATCTTATGTTAGGTTATATACATATTTTTTCGTGTGTGTGTGTGCGTGTGTGTAAAAGACAAGGAAAAAGTAATATAAAGTCAATGGAAATACACTTTTTAAAGTTTCTGATACTAGGAGAAAATATCATATCTTGTCATAAGTAAATCGTAAGTCAAAGAAGCAGTATATATCATAAAACAAAAATTAAAAGAAACAACATTCAGAAAATTAAAGAAATATTAATTAATTCAAAATTAAATTAAATATTTCAAAATAATAGTCAAACAATAAAAATAGTGACTCCAACTAAGAGGGTACACTGTACTGTATAATATATCAATTCAGAGTACTCACACAGTATTTGATTAGGTTAATATATACAAAAATATCAACTAATAAAAAGGTTTCATGATAGTAAAGAATTAGTAAGAATAAAATGTAGCAAAAAGACTGGAATGGCAAATACATGACCAGTGCTTTTAACAGTTTGGAGATATGATATTGCACAAAGTTCAAGCACATGGTGGACATGGGCAGTGTTTACTGGTGGCCAGGTGTCACTTGTGGGACTGAGACACTGCTTTTTCCTTTGACCTCTTGATCAAAAGGCTCAAGAGAAGTCCATTTGTAGAGTATGCCTATGGCAATATTTTGCTACAGTATACAAAATAATATGAAAGACTGCTGTTGTGTCCTTTTCTCCTGTATTTAATTGCTTGCCCTATTTGGTGAGTTCTTTCCATTCCCATTCATGGAGTTGTGGTCATTTTGATCCCTCTCTAGAATTTCTTAATAGTCAGTGTAGGTTAGACTTTGTCATCATGAAATTCTTTAGTTGTTCTTTGTCATGGAAGTATTTCACTTGTCCATTAAACCTGAAAGCACATTTTACAGGGTATGTAAGTCTGGGTTAGAATTTGTTTTCTTGGAGCACTTGAAATACTTTGCTCCATGGTCTTCTTGACTTAATGGCTTGTGAAAAGACATCTGCCATTATTCTGATGGGTTTTCCTTTAAATGTGATCTGTGACTTTCCTCTAGCTTCTTTTAGGATACTGCTCCTTGCTGAATTCTGGGATCTTGATTATTATAAGCGTTGGTGTGTTTTTAATTGAGTTGATGTTATTTGGAGTTCTTTATGCTTTGGTTACCTGAATGTCAGATTGTTTTCCCATATTTGGAAAGTTTTCTGCTATTACGTCTGCCCATAGTCTTTTTATATTACTTGTATTGAATCCTGCTTTCTCATTGATGCCTATTAGTTTTATGTTGTTTGTCTTGCAGATGTTGAATTATTTTTTCTGTATCCTAGTTGTTTTTAAGAGATCTTTTCTTACCTTTTCACTGGCTTCAATGATGTCTTCAAGGTTTGAAAGTTCATTTTCACTTTCATTCAAATGGTCTTGCCATCTTGTGATTCAGGTTTTAATTTCCTGTGTATATTTTCTATCTGCTTCATGCATTCTATTTCTTTCCTATATTACTCTTCTAGGGTTCCATCATTTTTTTATTCTCTTTTACTTTTTTATTAATGTCTTCTTTAGAGGTACTTAGTACTTCTTTCATTATAGTTCTCATTTCTTGTTTTACTTTAGAAATTATTTCTGATTTCCTCTATATGCTATTATTTCAGGATTTCAGGTGTGTGATTTCCAATTTCTTCTTTTTTTTATTTTTTCATTAATTTTATTGAAGAACAAATAGCAGTGAGACAGTTTCAGATCAAATTAATAGAACAGATTCAATAATTGATACATTGCATATTGTTTTCTTAGTGTTTATTTGTTACATAAGGTGCAGACATGATATTCCATTTACAAACACTATTAGAGCAGCTCCCTCTATTCACTGAATGAAGAGGATATAGGTGTATACCTATATTTTTAAAGGTGATTTATAGTATAGTTTCAATAATTAATAATTTTTACACTGTTACCTTCCTAGTGGTTATCCATAGTACATGAAGCAGACAGGATATCCTGTCCAAACACTATTAGTGCAAATCATTCTTCTCAGAATTCCATGAAAGTAGCTGCGTATTTATCCTAACTGTTCTGTATATACAAATACAGAATGTTCCTTCCTTTGTATCTCCTTTTTTGTCGTTTAGTCCTGTGAGAGATGGGTATTCTATTGACATTCCATTATTATAGGTGCTTGAATTCAGTGAAACAATCCAATAAGTCCAGCAGTCCACAATAGAATTTGGTTATCCACAGAAATTGTTGACTAGAGCTATTTACAGCTCAGCATATTATTAAGGCTTTACTTTATATACTTCATTTTAATACTTCTGGATGGTTAAGAGCAAGATAAAGCAAGACCTGTATAACAAGAAGTGTAATTTTTGTATCTGATAAGGTCAGTCAAGTCCCCTCAGGGTTTATATTATAATCTTGTACCTCATTCTATAGGTCCTTTGTCAGTGTCAGCCATGTGGATGAGTCAAGACCATTGCTTGACCAATTTTCTCTATGTGGAAGTCTGTGAAAAACTTTTCTCTCCATGTGACTCACCTTAAGCACACTATACATCATCGATCCCATTCCTCTGTGGCTCCATAATCTCCTTGATTAAAAAATTTGGGGCACAACTGAGTTCATGATGTTATAGTACAGGTTCTCCTGTGTCCTGGGTCTCTACTGACTTTGAAAGGCTGGGGCCAAAATGTTGGCTGACCTTGCAGCCCTTCCATTTCTCCAATTTCTGACCTGCAAACTGTTGTCTCTTACATTTGTTTTCTGTGGGCTTGGGGTCTGAGAATGCATTTTTCTCCTTGTCTTTGTCATTTTGTATGTCTTCTGACCTTTGGCATAGAGATTTGGTGCAATTATGACCTTAGCACCAGGTCCAGATCTACCAAGTTCAAACTCGTCCAGGTGGTGTGGCTTGGGTCTGGTTGCTGTGCTCCACTTCTAACTGCTGCAGCCTTGGAAATCAACCTGCTGTCCACTCTGGAAAGACGTTCTGCTCCTGGAACAGCTGGGCCTGTTTTGCCTCTAACCTATCTAGAGAATCCTGCCACAAGGTTCCACGCTAGGCCTGTATGATGCAGGAAGTTCCACACACATATGTGGCCTGGTGCTGCCTGGAATGAGAATCTGGCAGGCGACAGGTGGTCCCACTCATGCTGTGATTCATATCTTACTCCTTACAGGACATTCCCATATGCATATCTTGGAGGCACTTCAGGTTAACCATTGCTAAATGACCTTTTTTGGCCTACTTTGTTTATCCTAATCTTCTATTTCCATTCTTTTGTATAACAAATAAATGGTACCTTAATATATTCAATAGCTTTGTCAAGGAGTCTAAGCATTAAATTCATTTCTTCTATTTTTCTTGGTTTCCCCATATCAAAACAGTGAATAGGCTCTTTTTACTCTAATTCCAAAACATATACCCACTCTTCCTGGTTTTTTTTTTTTTTCCATCAGTGACTTCTGTCCAATTCATAATAATGTCCTATGTGTAATAAAGCAAAAACTCTCTTTGTCCTCTTCTATCTATTCTCAAAAACAACATTCAATTCTGACACAATAACCTGAATGGTTTCCTTATTCTGAAATCACACCTATGCTTGCCATCAATCATATTCAGGCGTAAGTCCTGCCTCCTTATTCTGTCTACGCCAAGCCTTGCACAGTCTACCTTCTGCTTATTGCTCACAGCTCTCTCTTTTTCAAGATGATGCCATCTCACTAATCAACTTTCTGCCCTTGTTTGGCTCAGCAGTACTGAGGTTCTTTATAGGACCTCTTCCTTCCAAATTTGGTTTTCACCTAAATCTTTGAATGGATGGATTCACTCTTATCCTGTAGACTATTTTTTTTATTCAGATCTTTTGTCTTGAGCCAACCTAACACATCCATATACACATGCACTGGTCACTTTCAACAGAATGCTATTATGTTTTTCAGTGGTACAGTCCTCCATGGTCTTGTTTGTGTTTTATTTATTGTATGAGTTTTTATAAAATTGTGTGTGTGTGTGTGCATGCATGTGTGTGCGTGTGTGTGTGTGTGTGTGTTTATTTCCCATCTCCCTGCTTACAGTGTGCCCCTTGTCAGCACTATATAGTCTTTGGATCCCTTGTCACATCCCAGGACCTTGGCATGGGAACTCAAAAATTTTGTTGAAAAGACAAATATAATTAAACATTTCCTTATTATGTTTTAAACATATTTGGAGGTAGTGGTTTATCTAATGTTTTTTGTGCTCTCTCTTTTACTTTGTTTGGTGAGGTTTTCATTCAGTTAGGCATGGAATCATTCTCTCTCTCTCATATCTATATCAACAGTGTCTACACATCTATGATAGTGAAATTTTGAAATGAGGAATTAACATATTTTAGAAGGATTTAGGCTTAAACTCATTGCGCTTGGGGAGTCTGTGGTATGTATGAATCTAGGGTCAGTTTTAGGCTTCTGTCTGATGACTTATGATCAGTAATCCAAAGATTCCAGATCTGGAGAATTTGGGAGGTGGGACATGGAGAGGATGACCTGATAATGAGTTCAATTGTGGAAAGGTCCACATGAATGCACCCTGGAACATTTATATGGAAATTCAGTAAAAGTGAGTGATTTATTGCTGGAGCACATTGGAAAGGATGGGCTGGAAAAAGCTAAAGTTTTTTTGTGATCAGAATGTTGCTGGATCTTGTAAGCTTGGGCTTTGGAAAATTTGCTGCGATGGGTCAGAACAAAAAACACTAATATTAGATGATGATCACAGGACAATTAGTTTACAGATTAGACTGATAGTTAGCAGGAAGGTAAAGAGAATACCACCAGAGAATGGGATTAATGTTGTTATGGTTTGTATCCAGATGTCCCCCTGCAGCCTTATGTGAGTCATGGGATGGACTTCTAGAGTTTATGATTAACTCATGATCCACTGGGATTATGAGTGTAAGTACTGCTGGGATTATGAATGTGAGTGCTGTACCCACGGTGGGGTAGACAGCCTGAATGGAATTGAAGGGAGAATACTTGTTTTCTGTTGCCACTGCTCCTCCCTTTTACTCTTGCTGTTTTCTGCCAGTATGAACTGCTGCCCTCTGCCACGTGCCAGTCTACCTTGGAGCCAGCTGAATATAGAATGATATCTCCACAAGCTGAGCTAAGAAACCTGTTCTTCTTTAATCTTGTTTATCAGCATATCGGTAGCATACAGCACATGATTTACATACAGTATATATTCACTGAATTTGTTAAATGAATGAACAATGTATCTTGTGGCAGGTGGCTATCTATCTATCTATCTGTCCGTCTGTCTGTCTGTCGGTCGGTCGGTCGGTCGATCGATCGATCTATCTATCTATCTATCTATCTATCTATCTATCTATCTATCTATCATCCATCTATCTAAATACCTTGTGTCCTCCGGTTTCTTTTTTATACTAGAGTTATAGAGAATTGTTGAGATAAGATACAGGAATATTAATGAAATGCAAAATATTTTTAAAATATTCTAGTTTGGTGAGAGAAGTATTGGAAATCCTTGATATATCCTTGACTTGTAGCATTCTGAACTAGTACTGATACCTTGATGCTGGAAATAGTTTTAAGTAATTTACCTAAGTCTATGGACAGTCTAAATCAGACCTGGAATGTTTGTCTTTCTAATCTCTGCCACTTGCAGCTCCAAATAGTACTTGCCTCCTCCTGATCTTTCACTCTAGAATACATACTTATAGTGCAGGTCCAAGTCTTTACCTTGTCACTCTAGCCAGATTTACTCTTCTATGGTAAATATACTGTCTTCCTCTTTAATTTGAAAACTTAGATAGGAATATAATTTTATAAACTTACAGTATTTACAAAAAACATGGCAGAGAATTTATCCTTTGTGGTTAGATAAAGTAGCTGTATAATATGACATGGCTTGTTATATTCTGAACATTTTAATTAGTTCCATATTACTGAAGAGTAGGAGAGAAGAATGCAATGGAAATAAATTAAAATAGAGGAGGGGAGAGAGAGCAAGGAGGAAGGAGATACAAAAATGAAGTGAGATGTGTTATAAGTACACCAACTCCCCATGACAATTGCAATCCTTATGCACTGCAAACATGTACAAATGAAAGCAGAAATTTACATAAAATTATTTCTAGTAATCTAAATTATATTCCTGGTGGTGATCCCTTAGGGCATATCTCAATAAAAGAGGACATGTTGCTAACACCACTCACCAAAGGATCTTGGTGATCGGATGTCTTAATTAAATACTCCCAAACCAGATTCTGAGTACTTGAATGCAAGAGATTTGTTGAGGAAGCATTTCCAAAGGAGTCTGGTGATGAAGTAAAATAACTGAGTCAGGAGTGATGAACAAAAGCCCAGCTGTCAGGGGTACCATTTGACAAGGGAGGTGACAGTAAATCTACACAACAAAAAATATCATAGATTTCAATTCCCAGAAGCTAGAAACTTGCAAGACATGATGATCCCTTGAGGTCTTCTGGGAGAGGATGGCCTTCTTAACATTTTGATTTCAAACTACAAGCCCTAGATCTGTGATACAATAAATTTCCGTTGTTTAAAACCACCTACCAATAGGCTGGGGAGATGGGTCAGTGGAATAAGGGCATCCCTAGCAAGTGCAAGGGCATGAATTCAATCCCCAGGTCCACACACACACAAAAAAACCTACCCTATGGTATTATTAAGGTAGCTTTAAGAAACTAATATAGATTATATATCTGATTCTGTCTTGAGACAGGATCTCACTATGTAATTCAGGCTGATCTTGGATGCACTATATAGATTAGTTTAGCTGTAACTTCCAGAACTCTTCCTGGGTCAGCCTCCCAGGTGCTAGGATTATAGGCATCAGCACCATGCCCCCCTGTAACAACTGTATTATTAACTTTTATAATTGATTTTTTTCAAAAATTTAGGCTATCCTTGAACTCCATGTATAGCCCAGGCTGACCCTCAAATTCACAGTGATCCTCCTGCATCAGATCTGAGTCCTGAGGCAACAGGTACATATCACCATGCCTGGCTTAACTGATACAATTGAAAGAAACATCAGTCACAAGATGAAAATAATATTTGATAAGCTTTCATTTTATTTATTCATTTTGCAGTACTAGAGTTGAACCCAGGGCCTTCACACTGAACTACATCCTCCGGCCTTCTTAGTTTTTCATGTTGAGACAGGGTCTTACTAAGTTGCTAAATTGCCTAGGTTGAACTCAGACTTGCAGTTCTCCACCACTTTCCCATAGTACTGGTATTCGTCACCATGCATGGCTAATTCTTCACTTCAAGGTTTTTCCTTTATGACAATTATCTCAATGAAAACTTCAAAAGTAAATGAATAAATCTGAGACTGGAAAAAAAAGGAGAAGATTTTACGATGATACAACTGTTGCTGGTGCTGTTAAGAATATTTGTAAAATGTGACAATATTGGAATACATTTCTCATTAACTTACTTCAAAATGCAAACTTTAGTACCTTTAGTGTATTGATTCTTGCACAATTTTTCTGAAAATGTTTAATTCTTTGTAAAACTCATTTTCAATTGGATTCAGTGTGCAAACAATTCTAAATAAGAGTTTATACAATGGTTAAAAAAAGAAAAGAAAAGCAATCCGACCTTTATTTAAGTAATGTGCTGAGACTTTACCTGAGGAAATGGTGAAAAGCATTCAGAAGATATCTGATACAGTACTGCCACTATTTGCAATTGGGAATAACAGGATTCTTTTAAAAAATCACAGGAAATTTAAGAGGACATTTCTAATATATTGGTAGGTGTGTCAAAAGGACTCAGGATATATATATATATATATATATATATGTTGTGATGCACAGGAGGGTGTTAAGATTGAGAAATAAGCCAAAAGCAACCACTATGCAATGTTACTCAAAGTATGAATGAAAACGATGGAAACCAAGAAGGAGACAGAAGATCCAAAGGGATTGAGTGGATCTTTCTGATCCACTAATCAGAAACACAGGGCACAATGGGGATTATGGACCAAAACACCAACTCTTCATGGCAGTTTGAGCAATAGAAGTAGTGAGTACTGGATTTAGTAATCGAGGTAACTTTTTGATGTTAAGTTAAATTATATTTGGCAATTTGGAGAGTACAGAAACTCAAGTACTATTAGCTTTAGGATGAATAAGTGGTAGTATGTTATTCGTTGAAATAGTTTGACTATGCCCAGAAGTCTAGAAATGAAATTATAGCCAAAGGAATGAATTATGTTGACTAAAAACCACTATTTTGCCTGATAGCACTGAAGGAATGAATTATCAAAAGTGAGGATAGGCTGAGGACTGACAAACCAGTCTACTGAAGAATTATGCTTCAAAAGTCTGGCTTACAGAGCCCAAAGAATCAGGCCTTACTTAGGGGAATTGTCTCACCCCTGAGATGGACAGAGTGGAAAAGGAAAGAAAGGAGGACAGGAAAAGGTGCAGATTTGTCTGTAGCTGTTTAACAGCAACTGGAATCATTGCTTGATGTTGTTTTCTTTAAGAAACAGGACATCAAGTTTTCCGTCTGAAGTTATACTGTTTTATATTTAAAGCAAACTTAGGCTTCCACTGAGAGTTTAAAACATGGATTTTTATAATAAGTGCTAGAATTTTGAGGAATGTAGTTGATGTTTTGAAGTCATGTTCCCACGGGAATGTATCAATATGGTCTTACAAGAGGATTCATGCTTAAAACTTCTAGGTAGCTGTATGAGCACTATGGCATAGTTCTTCATTCATTGCCTCTGCATGTGTGTCTCTGAGCCTAGGAAACCATATGAAACTCAATTAGAGAAATTTGATGGGGAGTCTTCAGTTTATGCAGTGTTTGTGAGTTGCTTCACCTTTGCTACTTTACTTTGGAGGCAATAATAATCACTAATTTTCAGCTGTCTTTTATATTTTCAAGATATTTTTGATTTTGTTATGTACTTTTGGTCTTGCAGTCGAAGGCCAGATAAGTTGGTAAATCATGGATTTGAATGAAAATTCAGATGTAAGGTAAACAATGAAAGAGGAAAAAAGTCAAAGCAATTTCCAAATAGCATATAGAAAATGAGATGCATTTGAAGATATGATCAGTGTTCATAAGGATGACACTTAAGAGAAAATGCTTATAGATTAGGGAAATTAAATCTAATCAGAAACATAATGAGTAAAGATTGTATTCATAAACTACAAAACACTGTAGAATAAATACTATGTGATAGAATGATGAAGAAATACCACATAGTACATGGCAGGTGCTCCTAAATTCTTATGGAGGAGGGCCAGCCAGATAGCTCAGCAGACTAAAGCACCTATTTAGGCAGGAGCAGGGACAGGAGTTCTATCCCCAGCATGGTGTGCCAGCCTCACCCTCCAGGGCTCACTGAGGTGGTGAGTGCATGCCTGCAAGCCCAGTGCTTGGGAGGCTGAAAACAGGAGGATCACTATGAGTTCAATCTGTGCAGTGAGAACCTGTAGACTCGGTACTAAGTACATAGAAAAATATTCTTATGGGAGGAAAGAATAACATATGAATGAAAAGGTCTCCAAATAGTCAAATGATTTACCTGAAGTTACAGAATGGGCTGTTTTTGTAGAAGCAATAGAAATTTTATTTTTCTTAGGCTTAGGCCAATAGTCTTTCCATTAAGTTAGGAATTGTTTCAATGCATAAATATGTGGAAAAATAAAAATTACAAATTGAAAATGATGAAGTACAATAAACCATACATAAAAATAAACTACACTGTCAGGAATTTATAGCACAGTATTGAAGTTTCACTGTGCACGGGTTTGTCTTGAACACTGATGCCCCAGTCTCGCTTGTCTCATTGGTTGCAACAAGTTCAAGTGTGCTTCTTTTGAGGCAAGAGCATTCAGCTTTACTTTCCTCCCACAGTTTCATGGCTTCAGAATCTGTGTGATAATGGATAATTTTTTCCTCCAAGATCAGTGGGCTAATTAATGTTGAAGATTGAACTTAAACCCAGGTGTACTGATGATTAACTCTCCACAACACTTCCTCTCAGGATTTCATTCTTATAATATAAAAAAAACATAATGCTTTTTTCTTCTTTTGTTCTCCTTAATTGCACTGAAACTTGTATGAAATAAAATGGAGTAAAGAAGGGAATAAGGAAAGATTTTGTTTAGTATGTATGATTGACTATAGCTTCTTTAATTGAGTGGTACTTGGAATGAGATGTGATTTGTAATCAAAATAAGTAAAATTAAATTATTTCATAGCATAGAATCTAACAAATAAGAACGTGCCAGGGGTCCCTTTGTGTCCTCCCCTCTGTCTCTGTCTTGGGTACTTTTCCCTTGTGCTGAGACAAAATACCCAATACCTGAAGTTAACGAAGGAAACGTTTATTTAGCTCACAGTTTGTGGAGATCTCAGTCTGCACTTGGCTGGCTCCCAAGCAGAGTGGCTTGTGGCAAAGGGCAACAGTGAATGACATTGGCAAACAGCAGAAGCAGCAGGAAGGAAGGGAGGTGCAGGAGCAAACATCTTTCCCTCCCTTATATTTTATGCAAGCTGCCTGCTCCACGGTGAGTGTGGCAGTCACACCCACAATCCCAGCACTGGATCATGAATCAATTAAAAAGTCTAAAGGTCTGCTTCATGATTTCATGCAGCTCTGCGGGACCATCCAGACACAAACCATAACAATATTTGTTACCTTTCTCTCCTTTGCCTGCTTCTCTCTTGATTTTCTATTCCCATTTCATTACTTTTACAAATGCCAACTGTTTTTGTGTGCTCAATTTTCATTCCATTATCTAGTTTTAAAACACTTTCTACATTCCTCTTTCAATATTACTTTACAGAAAATTATATATCCAACCACTGCTATGTTGATCTATAATTGAATGACATCAGTAGTACAAGCATCTTAGCAATCCTGTGAATATGCATACAGGATTTTTCCCCTTTCCTTTCTCTTCTCTCATCCCAAATGCTCACTTCTTTTCAAAAGTTTCTTTCCTTTCTGTTTTATCTATTGTGCCTTTAAGATTTTATTTGCTCTTTCAGGTTTTTACACGTGGGAGACAGTACACTGTAGGTCTGATTTATTTAACTTATGAGTATGGCTTCTAGCTGAATCCATTTACCTGTAAAAGCCTCAAGCATATCTTTCTTGAGCAAATTTGTTCATAAGTATAACAGATTTATTTTCCTTTTTTTGTATTCATTATGGTATTTGTCTTGTACATAAATAGGATGTCTTGAATTTATTGTTTAGTTTTATTTTTCAGCCCACTTTCTCTTTTTTGCACCATTTTTTTGGTGATTTCTTTTTTACATTTCAATTTTTTGCTAGAAATTAAATTTTTATTGTTGTATATTGGTGCATTTGTGGACATGAATTGGAAAATTTTACTAACAATCAGTAAAATACCTCAACTACAAAGAGATTTGAATATAAATTCTGTAAATATGAAAACAATGTCTTAAAATACTCATTTGTATTTGAGCAGCTTATTTTAATCACCTTTTGTATAATAATTTTAAACATAAAATTATTTACAGAAAAAAATTGACATTAAATTGGTAGATAATAATGTTTTTCTTTTTACTATTTACTGAGGAAATGGTTCTATACATTCCAAAATTTATTTTACATAGTGTAGATAGAAACAGGAGTAATTAAGTTGGAAACTTATTGATCAAAAATTGGGAAATACAATTTGTAAACTTAGTTGTTTGTGCAAAAGCACTGAAAGCCAGTAGCTTACAAGGAAAGTTTATTTTGCATGACAGGTAACTATTCTCTTTTACAGAATTAAAAGCTGGAATTATATCATAATTTTACATGATTTGTAAATTATGAATTTATGAAGCATTAACAAAATTTCTGTAATAGAATACAAGGTTGGCACAGAAACCCCATGTTTTATTTAAAGTTTGGAATCTCTTAATTCAAGTGACTTCTATTTTTCCTAGGAAGAGAAGACGCACAACGTTTGAAAGATGGTGAAAGAAATTCTCATTGATTCCAGTAGGACAATTCCACGCACACGACGTGAAAGAGAAAAGTTGGAAACCATCAAATTCTACAGCACAACTTTAATAAAAACTTCTAGAAATTTATTCAGCAATTTGCTCCAACTGTGCTAATGAAGTCATTGTTGGGCTAATTAATTTCCAGAGTCCTGGAGTCTGTAAATTTCAGGTAATTGACTTGAACTCTAACCATTGCTGTGCTATCTGAGCTGTTCACACTAGTTCAGGAAAACCAATACAACATTGCCTCCTAATTTCTTGTTCAGTGATACCAATTTGGTAATTTGAAGTTGACAAAATGCTGCGAAGTAGGGCTCTTTCTCTTTGAGAACTGGCTTTTAAGCATTTATTGGCACACTGTTGATTATAACCTTGAGAAAATTAGCACTCCCAATCTGTTCTCATGCAGCATTTCTGCTGAGAAGGAAACAACACTTTGGAAAGCATTTCCAAGTCTAAACAAAGGTTCACCATGTAGTGTGAAAGCCCTAACAAGGAGAGGAAATGGCATAAACAAAGTTATTTTAGAGCAGAAGCGGTGTAATGTTTTTAATAGAACTGCAAGGTTTTTATTTTTATCTAAATGTTTGATGTTAAATATAGGGAAGAGAAATGGAATGGTGAGATGGCCAATAGGCACATCATGGAGTTTGCTCTGTACCACCCTGAGCAGGTGATTTTACTCTCTTATGTGGAAAGAGAATTACAATTTTTAAGGTAGACTAGAAGTATAAAATATGTACATTGGGAAGAGCCCTCTACAAACAGTACAAAAATTAGATTGAACTGATAGAAGGCAAATCTGGAGATGTTCAGGAAAAGCCAGGAAATCAATGAAGAGTGAACACGAGAATATGTTTCACATTACACTGACCTTTTGAATATTGGCTAGTCCTGCTCAAATTGAGAGCAAACTCCTTCAGGACAATATTCTTTTATATATTTTATAATTCCAGTTTCTAGCAAATAGCTTAATATATTCTATGCTCAGCATACCATTAGTTGGCAAATCTAATCTCCTTGCCATATACAAAACACTTTTTAACTCAAATTCACTTTAAGAAAGTTTATAGAACTGAAACCTGAAACCAGTTTATAACACCAAAACCAATTTTTCCTGCAGCTTCTTTCAAACTTGCGACAAGTGAGTTATTATCATTTCCAGTTAGAGAACAAGAAAGAAATCACAAATTGTTAATTAGCCAAATCACCCTTCATCTAAAAACAGCTAAAGACTTACAAGCCAATTAAAAAAGATTCACTGACTTGTACTCTGGCAGATTTTGGCAGCTGGGAATTTGGTCTGGGTTGACAAGAGATGTATTTTGCAGTTCTGTTGTGGATTGTAACTGCAACAGTCCCTGAAGAGTATTCCAGTATATAATCACATGCAAGCCTATGGAATTACACATGCCATGTTAGCATCTTTGAAAAGATTGTTTACTTTCTACTATACCATGTAGATCTCCTTCAACATGGAGTTTATGAACACTAAAGTATGTTTTAGGTCAGCCAGATAGCTCAGGGCCTGGGCTTAGAGCCCCATCTGTCATGCCAGCCCTGTCCCCAGGGCACACTGAGTAGTCAAATTTAAAGCTTTTTCCCCAAGTTCATTCATCCATCCACAAGGGCTTATATGGGGACTATAACTCTCCATTTTCCTTCCTATAATCTGTTGCTCTAATTCCTACACAGAGGGACATGTGGAATTCTCTAATGTTCAGTTCTCATCACATCTCCCGATGGACACAGAATTCCCTTGATTACCAGCACAGATGCAATCCTAGTCCTTTTCTTTGTTTCTTTTTTTTTTTTTTTTTGGCTTGGGTTTTGTTTTGGTTTTGGTGGAACAGGGATTGAACTCAGGCCCTTGCGCTTGCCAAGGAAGATGCTCCTTTTCTGTTGTCTATTTCCTGCTCTTCACATTGCTCTTCCTTCATCCAGGATGCCTCTACCATCTCCAAAACCTGTCCTACAAATGGAGTCCATTTATTCAATGTTCAGTGAAAACACATTTCATTTTAAATGTATTGCTCCACATCTTACATGATTTGTGCTTGATTTTTCCAATTCTATAGCATTATGAAAAATCTGTGTGCAGTGTCTCTGGCTAATATTTGAACCTCTGTGGTATGTACATCAAGTACTAGGAATATGTTTTATATTGAACAACTTTACCAACTTTGAAGAATTACTGAAATAGTGAATCAGAAAATGTGCGAAATTTCCTTGTGTAAATTCTGAGTAGCACACTCTGAAGTCTATAACTTTCTTTATGTGTAAATATTGCCATTTGCTCCCTAAAGTTTGGCTGTTATAATTTCTATAACAATTATAACAAAAAGTTATAGAGCAAATGAGTCTGGATAACTTTTAAGAACTGAGTTTCATGTCCTCCTGTTCTGGAGATTGAAGAGCCCATGATCAAGTTGACATCATTCTACGCTTGGTGAACATCTTACTGTGTCCTTGTACAACAAAATGTGGAAAAACAAAAAGGGGCAAACAATGTATCTTTTTTTTTTTTTTTTTTTTTTTTTTTGTCTTTTTGAGACAGGGTCTCACTATGCAGTTCAGGCTGGCCTTAAGCTCACTTTGTAGCTCAGGCTGGTCTCGAACTCACAGCCATCCTCCTGCCTCAGCCTCCCGAGTGCTGGGATTACAGGCATGCGCCACCACGCCCGGCAAACAATGTATCTTTACATAGCAGAAAGATGGGTGATGTAGGGAGCCTAACCTAGTTTCATACATCCCTTTTATAAGACACCAATACACTCATGAGACAGAATCTCAGAAGGGACACATTCAAACCACATTAGTTATATACTGCACTTCCTCATTAATTTGTTAAGTGCTCAGAGTTGGCTGTGTTTGCTTAACTCTCATTTGAAGCACGTGTGCTTCTAAATTTGCTATGTGTAGTTCTTTCTCCACATGTATTGGTGCTCCTTATTACACAGTTGTTGAAGAAATAAGAATAAAATCCTGGATGCCTTGACCTATTTGAAAACTCCGACAGCTACACTATTGAAGAGTGATGGCCAGGGTATTTAAGAGATGGGGTCCTCTGAGGAGTTTCAGTGTGTACCCCATCATCTGTAAGATGTATGTATGCAGATTGTCTAGTTTTTCAAAATCAACTATCACTGCATGGAGAGGGCTCATGTTTGAACTCAGGCCTCAATGGTATGTAGAGATTTAGTCAAAGAATGTTTATGTTATGTGATTATGATGATATTAAATCACTGAAATAATGGGATATAAAAAAATAAATCAGACTCAGTCATGGCATATTTAAATCTTGACTCTACCACTTAATAGCTAAGCAATTACACACAAACAACGTGCACCTTAGAATCTTTTTTTTTCTCCCCAAACTGGGGATTGAACTCAGGCCCTTCTACTTGGCAGGCAAGTGCTTATTCTACTGAGTCATTTCCCCAGCCCAAAAACCTTCTTCTTTGGAATGAGGATAATAGTCTTTTCTTTTCAGAATTCTCATAAAGAAGAAAATAAGCTTTTAGCGTATGCTTATTAGTGAGTGTGACATAGCTTAAGAAATGAATGATGCTTTATGAACTTTTGTATCTATTTTTACATTGTTATTTTACTACTACTTAATTATAATTACTAATTTTAAAGCCACAGATAACTGCCAATTATTTACTAATATTTCAAGTCTGTACTTCTTTTTAGTCCTATCATAGTGCTTATTTATTTGCATTATTTAAAATGTATCCGTTACTCATCTTTCCTACTCACCTATAAAAATAGTCTGTTATTAATCATCTTGAACATTCCATCATCCAGTAAAATATCAGGTTCAGAATAGGTGCTCTACAACGTTTTGTGAACACAAAAATACATATGAAATTATTGCAAAGACATTCTGTAGCCAACTAATTAGTGGTTGCTAAGGAAAACTTGGTAAACTACAAGCATTGTAATAACCTCTCAAAGAACCAGAGCCCATAGAATACATATCTAAGTATTTGGCCTAGTTAGATTTCTCTAGAGGAAATGCATGTATAATTACGTAGTGGTATTTATTAAATAGACTTACACAAGCAAAGTCAGGGGTGTCCACCTTGGCCATCTATGGGCGTCAGAGAAAGGATCCAGTAGTTGCTCAGCTATGAAGATGGAAGTTGAAGAGAAAGAGGGATGTATTGGATGAAGCGCCGTTCAAAGTGAAGATCTTGGTTTCTACTTTTTATTTATTTTTAAAATTTTTTAAAAAAATTTTAGTACAGGGGTTCACTACACAGATCAGACTCTTAATGATCCTCCTACCCTCCTGAGGGCTGGGATTACAGGTATGTGCCACGCTGCCTAGTCTCAATCACAGTCTCAGCTCACCCTGGGGGTGGGGAAGCAGGGCAGGCTGGGGATTAACCCCCCCCCCCAGCCCTTGTCTCTGCCTAAACAGGTGCTTTAATCTGCTGATCTATTTGCCCAGCCCTCAAGGTGGAGATCTGAAAGCTCACTGAAGGACTGCCACTGTCAGTCTTCTTTGGGCAGCAGAAACAATTAGGTCCCAGAGACCGATGTCCAAAGTGGATGGCAGCAAAAGATGGACCTGCTCGGGAATATTGAAAGTGTTTAACATAGGAATGCTTCTTTCTTCTTTTTCTTTTTATTTCATCTGGGCTATGAGCCTGGTGGTTGTTGCTATCAATAACTAGTGTGGATCCTCTCCGCTCAGCTTTCTGTCCTGAAAAATCAATCATTTAAGGACAAACTCAGAAGAGTGCTGTAACAACCTGCTGTATTTCTTAGTTCAATCAAAATTAAATATCGTGGGCTGAGGATATAGCTCAGGAGCCTAAGTGCCTACCTGGCAAGCACAAGGTCCTGGTTCAACCACTTCTGAACTTGACATCTAGATATAGCCCCTAAAATCATAATTAGTCTTCAATGCAATATGAAGTTCATAATTGTGGCTAAAATAATACAGATATCCTGGGCACAAATGGAAACACAGTTATTCCCTTTCCAGAATTGAAGTAAAGGTTTTCTTTGGGTGACATTTATATTTATCCTGATATTCTATAACTTAAATATTTATTTATTTTTTATGTATTTAGTACAAGGTCTACAGGGTGTCACTACGTAGATTGGACTTGTAGTGATCCTCCTGTTTTCATCCTCCCAAGTGCTGGGATTATAGGTGTGTGCTACCATGCCAAGTCTCCCTATAACTTAAATATTATGATGTGGATTTAGCAGTACTTTATTACTGATATTAAGTAGGTCATCATTATATTATTAAAAAAAGAAAATAAAGATAACTGGTTAATGGGTGTGTATAACTGCACAAGCATATTTACAAAATAAGAAATACTCATGACACTTACAATGTTCCTTTCTATGTCTAGTCACATGCTTGTACCTGGTGTTCATGAGTACTTTCTTCTATTACCTATTTACTGTTCTTTGGCCTTCAGCAAGAACCTCAGTTCTTCACTTCTGATGGTTCTGAGCAACTTGTCACCCTGCCTGCATTGGGTTGGTGTAACTTTACATTGATCTTACTAACAGGGCATGGGGATACTAGGAGAAATCCTACGGGGTCACCTGCACTCTAAGCATATTCTTTATTACTCCTTCAAGAAGTAGTAGTTTATTCAAAGAAATTGTCGACCATATCCATTTACAGCTCAGCTTCAGAATGCTGGACTGTGTTTGATTGTTGTGTCGAGTTCAAGAACCTAAGGTAGTTGAATGTCAATGGAGTGCCCACTTTTGACAGGTGTAGACAAAGGAAGGGTTGTAGAAAGAAAAAATCAGGATGTGTGTGTATAGACAGTACAGTTGGGATAGATAACCCTGTGCTTCTACATAATTCTATGAGAGGCAAGATCTGCACTAATGGTGGTTGGACAGGATATTA
>PVKA01040297.1:0-18865 GCA_004027165.1 Ctenomys sociabilis | reverse complement strand
AAAAAAAAAAAAAAAAAAAAAAAAAAAAAAAAAAAAAAAAAAAAAAAAAAAAAAAAAAAAAAAGAAATAAGGTCACTAAATAAATCAGAATACATGTGTAAACATCATATTGTCTCCCTAGTGTAAGAAACTGAACGAGTACATAAGATTCAAAAGGCAAAAAGAATATAGTGAATGGGAAAGAAACTGATCAAAAAGAGAAAACAACTGGGATGGGAGAAAAGAGAAAAGACAGAAGGGGGAAAAGACTATATATACACAAGATAGCTAAGATAATTGCAATACAGGTTTCTGCTAGTTCATTAAAAGGAACAGTTAGTGCTATATTGTTTGATCAATTTTGCATGCCCGTATCTGGTAATCTGAGTAACTACTTTGAAGATAACAGTATGCAATACAATAACCATTGTTAATTCTATCATGTTTCGAAATTCTGTATTGTTTGTATTGGATCATTTTTGTGTCTAAGTTGAAAGAGAGGAAGAAGGAGAGGAGGAAGGGAGGGGAGGGAACAGAAGGGGAGAGGAAGGGAGGGGAGGGGATGGGAAGGGAGAAGAGGGAAAGGGAGAGGAGGGGAGGGGAGGGGAGGGAAGGGGAAGGGAAGAGGAAAGCAAACAAGCAAGCAAGTTCACTGGTATCATTACAATCTATCTGGAAATTCTGGAAGTCAAGATTAGGCAAAAGTAAATCTTGCTACAGAAAAATACAAAATGTAGAGTGGGGTGATACCCGCCTGTGATATTCTAGTTTCTACTTGTAATTTACTATGGGTACCTCATTTAGCCAATAAAGTAAATGCTTCAGAGGTCTTTTGTATGCTATAGCACAGTATACAAAAAAACACTGTAGTTCATTAAACTGGACTATTCATCACTAATTCTCTCCTTAGCAACCATAATGACACGGAAAAATTTAATTCTGGGAAAAGAAGAAAATTGACTTTTCATTCAAGAATTTGCTATGTATCAAATTCTTGCAAACTAAATTATTTCTACCTTGCTTCTTGATATGTGTGTATAGCATATATATATATATATATATATATATATATATATATATATGCACATGATTTTCCCTAGTGAATACAATAGAACCATTAAGTGATTCTGATTTGCCTAAACATCTTCCATTATGTAAGAATTGCAACAATCTGAACAATGCATGAGGAATATGGGTTATTCAATAACTAGTAATGAAAAATCCCATTTCTATAACAAAATTACTACCAAATTATACATTCGGCCACTTGAAAAGATGCCTTTCTAAAAGACAGAGTAAATTTATTAATGCTCATTAATCTTCCATTTTTACTGTAGAGAAAGTGCACATGAAACAAATACAGTATATTCATGCATACTGTATATTCCCTTTGTTTTCAGAAGAAGATGGTGGGATAAGTTCAGAAAAAAAAGTGTTTGCCTCAAACACACAGTTACACTATAAGGAATGCCCAAAGACAATGCAATGCTAAAAAATAAGCACCAGAAAAAAAGATAATATTCCATAGATTGAAAATATGCTTTTTTAGGGCCGGTGAGGTAGCACAGCAGACTGAGTGCCTTTTTAGGTAAGTGCAGGGACCAGGGTTCAATCCCTGGCACCACATGCAATACTGGCCCCACGCCAGGCATGCTGAGCTAGCCACTGAGTCTAGGTGTGGTGGTACACGCCCGTAATCTCAGCACCGGGCTGGCTGAAAATAGGAGGATCATCATAAGTCCAAGCTGCATAGTGAGATCCTGTACTGAATACACTATAAATAAATAAATAAATAAAATATACTTTGTTTCTATAGATGTTAGTAAATTATAAGAAAGCCCATTATATTATTTATAAAATGTGGTTTTGTCCCCTCTAATCTATGGGATCTTGTACTCAACTCAGTATCAAGCATTTCAGATCTAAAATTTATTCTATATCTTTGCATACTCAGCATCCTGAATATTTCTTTCTTACACTAAAGAAAAACAGATAAAATTTCTAATAAAACTATTCTTGATTGTTGACATCAAAAGCAAATAAAATATTTTTAAAAACTAGAACCAGAGAATATGTATGGAATATACAGTAAACTAGATATGAGGTAAAAGAATAATGACAACTAAAGTACAGGAAGAAAAGTGACAACTAAAATACAGGAAACATGCAGAATAAACTCAGAAAAGAGAAAAATTCTGCCAAATTTAAAATAGTAGAATTATAGCTTAAAGCTTTGCTTAAAATAGACTGAACATAGGGCTGGGGAGATGGCTCAGTGGGATAAGTGCTTCCCTGGCAAGCACAAGGGCCTGAGTTCAATTCCCGGTTCCACAAAAAAAGAGGAAAAAAAAAAAAATAGACTGAACATAAAAGCCCTCCTTCTCAGATGCCCATTTTCAACCACATAGTATTTTCTTTTCAAAAATAATTTTCCTCTGCTTTCCATGCTGGACATATATCTTGAGTAAGGAACAAAAATCAAAGGCCCTTGAAATCAATAAACCTGAAAGCCTAAGCAAGAAAGAGCATGGGCTGTCCTCCTTTCTGAGCTTCTGTGTGCATTCGATTATTTTTAAAATGGTTTTATTTCAAATGGGGCAAAGTATACAAGCATAACCTACAATAAGGAGAAATTTAATTTTCTCATGCAAAAGTGTGTGTATTCACATGTGTAATCGTGTGATCCAAGTCAAATCTGATTAGAATCACATTAGTCAATAAACTGGTTTAATCAGCATCTCTCTGTTTCCATGACCACAGTCAGTTATCTTAAGTTTCTGTCCATTCTCTTAGCCATTAAGGGACGTGCCCGAGCCTCCTCTAGCTGCACATAGGGCCTTACTCTCTCTGCCCAGGTTCTAGCTACACTTCCGCTCTCTACTACCGATGCTCTTTGCTCTCGCTGTGCACTCTAAGGGGCGTAAAATATATCCTTTCTTCCCTATAAAAACAAAACTACAACACTCCTTTTCCTACTTTCCCTTCCAGCTGCTGCTTAAGTCTTTCTTTTCTTTATAGTAAAAACTGCTGAAGTGTCACCTGCACCTGAGGGTCATCTGCAGGCCTTTCCTTCACTTCCCTGACATCCTGTTGCCCTGCACTGTTATGCATTAAGGTTGCCAGTGCTGCTTACATTGTCACATCTGACAGTACTCCAGTCCTGGCTCCCTGGCCTCTGCAGCAGCATCCCTTCCACTCAGCTGGCCACCACTGTCCACTCCTTCAAACCCTTCCTACCCTGGTGCTTCCATTTAGAGCACCACCGCAGCCCTGGCAGCTCCCTCAGACATCTGTCAAACCTCTGTCTATGTAGATCCTGCTCATTGCTCATCACCTATCTTCACCTTGCTGCTGGCAACACTCCTTTTTTAATGCATCTGCAGCGCTTGTCACCCCATATTCTTTCATAACCTAGTAGCCAGATTACAGGAGAGTTGGACTCATGCAGTGGGATGTTTCAAATGCTCCCACAGTGCAACCTCAGCACAGGTAGAAGCCAAGGCCTGCAGGAGACGGGGTGCATCCAGCCCCATCCACCCGTGCATTTCTCCTACCTTCACCCACACCAACTTCCTTTGTGGCTCCAACCCTGGGCTCTTGGGATCTGAGTGACTTGTTTCTGAGGTGTGCTCATCCTGCCAGGTGTGTTCCTCCCCAGATCACTTTCTGACTCAAGCCTTTCCTTGGATCCCTCTAACATCACATCTGCTCCCTTCCTCACTAGAATTTAAATTCCACACTGCCTCAATTTTGCATTTTGCTCAGTATGGTCCAGAAAAATTTCCTGGTACCCAAAAGGCTGTTACAATTATTTTCTACACAAAAGAATGAAATTTTTTTACATATAATATTGGTTTTTGTTTTTTTTTTATCAAAACCTTCTAGCTGAAATTAAATGAGTTTAAGGGACCCTGCTTCTACTAACCCTCAGAAATCTATAAACTATAAAACAATCCACAATTTAAATACCACCTGGGTATACAACCCAAGGAGACCCAGGCACAGGGAACTGCCACTTTCACTTCTCTTCTGCTCAGTCTCACTGACCTCAGGGCCGACATCTTTCTGAAGAGGAAAAGAAAGGGGATACCTCAAGTAGAGGTTCATCTAACCATTGGGGTGACCCTAAACAGTGCCTTATCCATTGCCTTAATTAGACAGAATTCAAATGCTAAAAGTAACCAGCTCTGGGTCGGTGACACTTACCATGAAGGTGTATCTCCCTGATGCTTATGCTCCTTGTGTAATGAACCACAGTACACTCTGGTGTGTGTGTGTGTGTGAATCCCAGTCTCAATCTCCTCTCAGTGTGTCCCAGGGGCAGGGACAGAGCCACGCACAGCACTCTAGGGATTGAACCCCAGTCCCTGCATCTGCCTAAGCAGATGCTTTAATCCACTGAACTATCTGACTGGCCCTGAACCCATGTACTAGTCAACCAGACAACAAGCCTATTTCTCTCACCTGGGGCCGACACAGAGGGCTCAGCCTCATTTCCACTTCCCTCATCCGTACTTCCATCATAGGGGTCACAGGCAGCTGGGGCTTCAGAGCTGGCTGCAGCTTCCCTGGAAACAGAAAGAGGAATTGAACATCACTGACTGGCACCCAGCTAGATGTCAGATTTACCCATAACTCATTATAGAAAAAGTCCTACTTAGATAAACATGTAGTGAAATATGTATGATTTAGATGGACCACCCTGAAGACTGCTTGTTAACACTCCTAAGAACAAGCCTCTCTTTCATCTAATGATCTGGATGTTGGTAATGCTCACTATAATTAGTTCTTAAATCAGTCTTACCACTTACAATGTCTATGTCAATACTGATCTCCCAGATGTCTCTGTAGGTCACAGAATGTTTGGTACAACCATGATCCCAAGCCAGTTCTAAAGCTTCACTGACTGTCCCAAAAGGGAGGCACAGAGTGCTCAAAGGACCTGTCCAGTGGCACACAGGAACACACACCAGGGCCAGCCCACTACATAAAGGAGGACCAGGTGACATCACACATGTTTCTTAGACTTTGCAATCAGGAAACCCGAACTTCTCAGGTTCAGGGAAACATTCTAATCCTGTATATTTGCTAATTTTTTAAAAATTGTGTTTGAAGCTACCAGCCACCTGTCACCTATGATTTTTCCTTGTGAACCAAGTGCACATTCAGTCTGAAAATTTGTCAGAATGAAGAGAAAGGACCAAGCTCTCTGATAACATGAGCAAAACCCACGACAGTTAATATTTATCACCTGTTAATATTTATCTAGAGTAAATCAGGACTTACACACCAAGACTACAAATGTGCACAGAAATCTTCAGTATAATAGATGGATTTTTTTTCACTGTATTTGGTACAGTGTTTCACTATGCAGTTCAGACTCCTAGTGATCCTCCTATTCAGCCTCCCCAGTGCTGGGATTATAGGCATGAGCCTCCATGCCTGGGGACAGGGCTGGTATGGCATGTGTTGCTGGAGGTCAAACCCCAGACCCTGTGCTTGCCTAAGCAGGCGCTTAGTCCACTAAGCATAGGGGACATAGACAGATGTGGAAAGATCTTGAGAGCTTCTGCCATGCTTGACTCTGAGCCCAATGTCAAACCCAGTAAGTGGTCTCATAGTATTAAAAGTTGACACCTAACTTTCATTAGATTTTTGAAGAAATTCTATTTAAATGTATACAATGTCATCCAATGCCAGAAGACAATACCTTCTATGTTCAATATTCTTTTCCAGTTCTTGAACTTCACTGAGCAGCTTATGGAGGCTTCTGATCTTGGACTTCTTCTCATTCAGCACCAGAATAAAGCGCTCATACAGATCGGCCTCCAAGCCTTCCTTTGCACTCACACATTTTTCCAACCTACAAACATTAAGCAAGGCTCTGTATTTGTCTGCACATTAACTCTATTCAGTATGACACACAAGAAGATTTTAAGAAAACACCTCAAGGAACACAGAAATAAGATCATTTGAATATATGCTTTAACTGACTTAAAAGTTACAGAGACAGCTAAATAAATCATCAAATAAATTATTGCTTATTAGTATTTATAATTTACATACTGAGATAAAGATCAAATTTGAAACTAGTAGAAATAAAACTTTAAGAAATCTGAATGCCCTAATGTAATAATTTACTCACATCTCTGGTTTATCTAAGAAAGAATGTTTTCATAGGAGGAATTTCAAAATCACAAATGTTGCCTGTGTTCTTAGTATGTAATTAATACTGTAAAATAGAAACCAGGACTTTGTTGTGATAAAGTGGTAAAATTAACCTGTATGATTACCCTGTTACACTATAAGCTGTCCCACAGGAAGAACATGATTGACCAAGTTGTATTTCTATAACCCATAGCCACATGTACACAGATATACAGAAAAAACACATACACACAGAGATAATTAATTTAGGTATCCTCAATTAAAAAAAAATATATATATACAGTATTTAGGACAGGGTGTATAGGATGTATAGGGTCTCACTATGTACATCAGACTCGCAGTAGTCCTCCCATTTACAGCCTCCCATGTGCTGGGATTACAGGCATGAACCACCATACCCAGTCTTAATAGCAGGCTCAGTGTGCCCCCTAGGAGTTGGGCCAGCACAGCAGACCAGGGGATCAAATTCCTAGCCACTGCCTCTGCCCAAACAGGTGCTTTAATCTGCTGAGCTACTTTGCTGGCTCTTCATCCTTGATATTTTCAAGGAAAATTAATGTAAGAACAAATGTAAAACCATATGTGTCTTCAATTTTATAAGAAAATTGAAGTAAAAATTTTTGAACTGCCCTTTGTAAGTTTTCTGAAATTCTCATGTAACAAGACTTGGGGCCAGGGAGATAGCTCAGTGGAATAAGCGCTTCCCTGTCAAGCGCAAGGGCCTGAGTTCAATCCCCAGTTCTGAAAAAAATAAAAATAACACGACTTTACTGTGTTTATTTTAGTCTCCCAAGAGATACATAAGCAGAAAAAACAAATGAGCAGTCATGCATTTAATGTGTATGTGCACACAACACCATAAACTCCTACTTAATAGATTTAAATATTAATTACCTCATGTAAAATATTTTTTAAAATGTGATCTGTTTTTACCTGGTTTTCTTCCTACAATACTGCTTATTTATACCTCTGTTTTTCTACATAGGTATCTTCTATCTGTCTATCTATTTCTCTATTTATCTGTCTATCCAAATACATATATCAGTAGCAATATGTATATACACAAGCATATATTGTTTCATAATTAGAAATAAAAATGTTAATATGTGACATTTTTCAGATAATACCTTAATGCTTTCTGTAACGTACCTATGTAGGTTTTTAATAGGATGAGCAGGAACACATGACAGACACATCTGGAACCTCTTGCTGAGGCTGTGAACTCCACGGGAAGGGTGACCATGTGGAGGGTTTTGTCCTCGATACCTAGAAGTGCTTGGTATTCAACAGAAGCCTAGCAGATATTTGTTGGGTAAATAATAAAATAAGTATGCTAATAGGCACTTATTTTTTCTACCTTACTGCTGATTTATTACATGTCTCTGAAACTGTATTTTTTTTTTTTTCTTTACAATACCCTGCTCTGAAGTTTTTTTGACTCCTTTTCCCAGGATGCCAGAATCCAGAGACTGGCTTGGACCACATACAAATTAGTGGATGCCTTGAAGTTACTTCCCCTTGGGGATGACTCTGGACTCCTCCTGGGGATGTTCCCACAGGCACTGCTGTGTTGCCAGCCTAGCAGCAGATGTAAGCTCTTCAGTGGAACAGTGGTCGTACAAGGAGTCCACAGGGACTCAGTGGACTTGTCTCCATTCTTTGAATACCCATAGACATCAGCGGTTGGGGGCACTTAAGAAGCTGATGTCTGTCACTCTTACATCTACCACACCCAAGCTACTGCCAGCTTATGCCATGATCTGATCTTCACTGTTGGGCACATCACTATGGGCTGAAGGCATCCATGGCAGGGAGTGAAGCCACACTTCATGCTGTAGCTCACTGGCTCTTGGATCTGCACATCTTCTTGGCCAGCAGTGACTACAAGCCCATGGGGAAGTGGATATTAAGGTCACGCCATCACAGCCAGGCACTTGGCTACTCTTGGCCTTACTCTGAAGGGACTGATAGGGATATCTTACATGGAAATGGAATGCCAGTAATTTGGAACACAGTCCCATGTCTTTCATTAACAGAGAAAACGCCTTTTGAGAACTGCATCATTTGGTAATTGGGGTTTTATTCAACCACCACATGGAGTATATGTATACAAACCTAGGGGTAATAGGTTACTGGTGGTGAACCTATGGCGCATGTGCCACAGCTGGCTGTTTCTTATCACTGAATGATTAAAAGGTTCACCACCACATTAAATTTGAGGCACATGAGCACACTGCTGGTGTCTCATAGAATACTGATCTATAGAACCTTTTTGATTAAGCAAGCAGGAAATGGATACTTTAAAATAATAATAAAAAGTACAGTGGAGTAAATAAGATAGCAACTCACTTGTTTATCATTGTTATCAAATACTGTGTGCTTGCTATATAGGATCGGGCTATACTTATGCAACTGGCCACATAGTAGGTTTGTTTACAGTGTAAACAAGTCACACACGTGTAAACGCATCACAAGTGTGCTAAGAATGCACTGCATCTCCCCACTCAGAGAGCTGCATCACTGGGCTGTGAGCACCTTCCTGCCCGCTGATGCCCGAAACACCATCACACCCTACATGACTGCCTGCGCTTTGTTTGCTTTCTTCTACTCATTAGTTTAACAATAAATTTCTCCTCTATTGGCTTTTCTAAAATTTTGTTGGGCAAATGTCAACATAACAGTATTTCTTTCATCAAGTGAAACTCTCTGAAAAAAAGACTACATTAGGAAATTTGGAAAAAAAAATAGATTCAAAAGTGAAGAGGTACTGCTAGTATTGGCGCTCATTATAAGTAGGGAAGTGTAACTGCATTTCTTTCAGATATAAAGCATTACATAAGCATGTTTTCATCTTCATGCAATATTTTCTAACGTGGCATAGATTTTAAATGTGTGAATAGAACATACATATATAAAATACACAATAAAAATCTTGTGTATTATGCCATCTTATGTAACTTTTTTAGAAGTGGCAGCCAATTAGTAATTTATAATTAAATCCATATTTAATTTCCATATAAATATTTTAAAAATTCTTGATTAAAAGATTATGTACACATATCAAATGTCAAGTTCATTCTTAAAACTTTGTTAAAGTTAACATTTTACAATTTATTAACACAAAATATCAAAATAAAATCTCATATAATTCACATAAAATATTTTGTTAAACTAATTACCAGTTTCAGAACTATATATCAAAGATTCCATCATTTCTGTGACAGAAAAAGAAAAGTAACAGAGCAAATGATATCATGTGAGTCAAGTGTGGCTGGTTTCAGCAAATCTTTAAAGTCTTTTGGCAATGAAACTTGTAATCACCAAACTGGACAACACTTCCCAGAAAAGTTGGGTGGCAGCTGGCTAAGATAGAATAAAAGTATAAATAGTCACAGAACATAAATTTACCATTACACTCTCAACAGATTTTTGAGAATGGAACACGTTCTGTATCTAGTCTCTGGGACATCCACAGAATCTGCTCACCTTGTCTAACGCCAGTCTGTTTTGTACCATTATGGTGCTAACTTGCCTTCCTGCAAACCCTATGCCTCATGGTCTGGGCAGGAATTATTAGGTGAAAACCTGCACTTGGGGAGAAGGAGCACTAAGTGTAGCAACACTAAAAGGAAGCCCACATACACCTAGAGCAGACCACAACAATCCACAGATCATCTCCATGGAGAGAATCAGACTGGATGAAGCCATAAATAATAGCAAGCAGGAAAGGCCTGGTGATGCCTTATGTTTTCCTCAGTCACTATGACAGTGGTTTAACCAGTAACTTTAGCAGTGAAGTACCAAGAACCTCAGCCAAAAAGTAGAAAATTAAGTGAAAAAAACGAAGTAGAGAAAAGTAATAAATATTAATAAAATATTTCACGGTGATGAAACTATCAAGAAAATCTTTAAAATCAATAACAAAAATAAGAGTGAAGACAAAGGAATATCATGCAGAAATAAGACTCTAAATAAAATGACGCATTAAATGAAAGGCAAAAATAAAAGATACATAAATAGGAACATGTGTTACAAAAAACAGTATAGTAATCATGATATTAATAATCACTCCTAGCCACTCATATCTAGGCTAGGGTTGTACAGCAGAAGAAAATCTGGGCAGAATTGAGAAGCCAAAGGATGTCACAAAGAACTGGACAAGCAAGCAGTGGTGAAGATTTAATAAGGCTTTAAGCCACAGACAAGATGGTGAGCAGCTGTTCCTCATCCTTTCTGATGACAGAACAAGAGGAAACAGCCTTCAACTATGCCATGAAGGATTCTGATTACCAATAGATGGAAGGGGGGCTTCTGGCTGCGGCTGCTCTATGACACTGAAGGACTTCAAGGAAACATGACGCTATCTCTTGAGTTCTTTAAAAAATCAGATTGAATTCATCTGGAGATAATACATCGCCATCTAGAAAGCCAAAAGACAAAGTGAAAGAGCTTTTCAAGGTCTTTCTAATTATTCCGTGAGTGTCAACTCAATGTACTGAAAACTGTCTCCAATTATGGGTTTAATAACTATAACTCAGAGTAAAGCCAGAGAATTTCTAAATTGATGTCTGAGAGCAAACAAAAGACCTATTCAGTAACATGGAACTTGAGAGCTGTTATTTGAAATTAAGTAGGAAAACCCAGTGAAATAAATATAGCTAATACCCTCGCTATTCGCATACAAGTTCTCTAATGTTTCTTGCTTTGTTTAAAACTGCACAGTATTAATCCAGTAATGCCACTTGTACAAAATGGAGCAAGACCACAATTACTAAGCAGCAACTAATTACAACTAATAGCAAATACACATGTGAAGGTCTATGCATCAGAGTCCACTGTTTACTAACCCTATAATTTCTCTTCCTCACTCAAGCCTTGTTTATATCAGTCCAAATGGAAATGTCTTTCTAGTTGGCTGTGATCAGAACAGCAATCCACATTCAAATACCAAAGTACATGCAAAAAAAGGTCACAGAACATAAAGGAAAAAGATGTCCACGACTCTGGAAATGCACCACATACAGTATTTTACTTCAGCTTATCCTTCTAGACACTCTCATTTTGTGAACAATGGGATAATAGTCACATTTTTGCTAGTGCACATTCTCTGAGCTTTAATAAATTGTACACATTTCAATATTAATGAGCGCATGCATTCGTGAGTAGTCTTTATTAGTATTATGGAGTACATGGCATTACATATATGCCAGAGCTGGAGCTCCCAGGGAATCCTACCCTTGTGTCCTTCCTTCCCTCTGCCACACCACCTCACCTTCACATGCAGTTCATGGAACTTCATGGAATACTTTTGACAAGAACCGGCTAATCATGGCTAGACACCCATAGACAATCAGTCTGCCTGGAAAACAAGCCTTGGGCTTTGTTCACATCATGGTGCCATACCCAATGCTCTTCAGGTTTCCATGTCCCCAGTTACCCAACTCAGTACACATGCACCCTACTTCCAAATTTTCTAAAACAGCGGTGGCAAGTCTATGGCATGTGTACCACAATGGTACACAGACCCCTCTCTGTTGGCACGCTAGCCAGGGCACCCCAGTATCATTCCAGCAGCCAAGTACTCAGGCCTCATTACGGTGTTGGCAATTTGCATTTGGGTTGCAGTTTGGATTCTCGGTCTCTAAATGGTTCTCCATGATTGCTCTAAACACTCTGTCAACACTACTGCTCTATAAAAACTGGAGTTGTACATGCTTTTCTAATTTTCCAGGACAGTAAGACTCATAGAGAGGACGTGAGGAAAGTCCTGCTTGGCCAAGGCAAGACCAACACACATTTACAACTCCTTAATGTGGCCACTCTTTACTCGCCAAGGACAGCAAAGCAGATTTGGGAACGCATATAAGCACTAATCGAACAAGTAAGAGCCCAGCGCTCTGGAGTGGACTCTGCTCCTTCTGCAGCTTCACCTCAGTGTCCCATGCAGAAGCATCTGAGCCAGCACCAAAGATGGCGGCAGTAGCACAGGGGGAAGGTAAGCAACAGGGGACACTCTGTGCTTGTAGCACACAGGAAATCCCAAGCCACAGTGAAACAAAAGCGTTTTCTGGGCAGTTTAGAAAGAGCAAATCAAACATCTGTGCTCCACATAATCCATGTGCCCCACACAGACGCTGCTTCACAGCACAGGGTACGATTGTCTCCCCGCCTGTCCTTCAATTCCAGAGCAGCGGTGCTGAATACTGATGAGACAATAGCTCTTTCAACCTCTGGCAGACATTTGAAAGCAATTTGCTCAAGTACCAAGTACCCAGTCTGCATTTCTATGGGAAATTTGTGGGGTCAGATCTCCTTGCACCCAGAGGATCTCTGAGTTTTAAATATAAAAATATAATGGCTTATCACAACCATAGTGCATCTCTTTTAATTTGATTCATTTCATATATATTTCATATATAAAATAGAAAAGCACACCCAAACTACATATATAAACCTGAAAAATGCTTTGTAGCACACACATTTAGTCCAGATTCACATCACGCAATCTAGAGGGAAAAATCTAATTTCTACGTGGCATCATAATACACAGACTTTGAAGGAGGCTCATTCTGGAATCATTTACATATTGCTAAACATAACGAGATAAGATTAATTTAGAGCTAAAAAGTAACATAAATGCTTCCTTCATAAGATAAATGAAAATCAAATATAGCCAAATATTAGTAAGTGAATTTTACATGGCTTTCACTATTACTGCTTATTGAATGTACAGAAAAATAATTATTTCCTCCCATGGTGACACACACATGAACTGTTAGAAAGCCCTCACTTTGTCACACTGGTTACCTCACCAGTGTCCTATCTGGAGAGCAATCACAACACCCACCACACCAAGATTTTAAATAAGATATGTTTTTTTATGTGTGAGAACAAGCAGATGAACAGGGTCAGTGACCTGGCTGTAGTCCTTACTACACATACTGCATATGTTTGTCAAGCATTGCCATACACACACAGACATGAGCATATCCATGGTCTCTGTTGGGATCTAAGTTCTCAATGTATTTTTTATTTCCTTCAACTATCTTTTTCATAATAAAACAATGCAAATTATACACTAAGCCAGCTGTGAGAATAGATTGAGAAAGTTCATTGTGAAGAAGCTGTGGAGCACTTTCTTTTCTTCATCACTTAAAAATGAGAGGCAAAAGCCAGGAAAATATTTTATTCAGTAGCCACAATTATTTTATCTTTTACAAGTGCTTACAGTATGAATTTACAATCAATCAGGAAAAATAAATCTCTTCTTAAAGCTAAAACAAATATCAACTGATATAGTTGCCATTCTTCAATTCCAAAATAGAAATCAGTATTTCATAGGGCAGCACATGTTAAGAACCTACTACCCTGCACATCAACTATGGGTCAAACCTCTCCACTTAACTTTTTATTTATATTACAATAATGGGTTTAGATCTTTAAGAATAGGTTACTTATTTTTCATAAACCTATTAGTGCTACTAAATACTCAGTGATCCAAAACTGCTAATATACTATTATCAGATGCAAAAGTCACTTGGTTTAATAATATCAAGAAAGGTATAAGGCCTGGCGAGATAGCTCAGTGGACCAAGTATCTGCTTATGCAAGAACAGGGACTAGAGTCTGATCCCGGGCACCATGTGCCATGCTGTCCCCACCCCTGGGCACACTGAGCCAGCCACCAAAATTGGGTATGGTGGTACATGCCTATAATCCCAGCACTGAGGAGGCTGAAAACAGGAGGATCATTACGAGTCTGAGCTGTGTATTGAGACCATGTACCAAATACATTTTTTTAAAAAAGAAAGGAAGGGCCAGTGGTATAACTCAGTGCACTAAACATTGCTTAGATAAGTGCAGAGGCCAGCATTCCATCCCTGGCACCACATGCAACGCTGGCCCCGTCCTGGGGCACACTGAGCCAGCAAAGAGTCCAGGCGTGGTGCTGCATGCGTCAATCCCAGCACTAGGAAGGCAGAAATCAGGAGGATCACTACAAGTTTAAGCTGTGTAGTGAGACCCTGCGCACACACACACACACACACACACACACACACACCTTAAAAAAAGAAAAGTATGAATAGTAACAGCCTGCAGGTGTGACACACATAGAAATCACTTCCTTGGACCCACAACATATAGAGCACACTCAACTCTAGCCCCACAAGCACGCAGTACGCACCGGCTCTCAACACCACTCCAGTCTCTCAGGAGTCTTTCATTTTCTCTCTGCAGTTGCTCACTTTGGGCCTTGTTTTCTGCAATGCTGTCCAGACAGTAGCAAAGAAGTTCTCCAATGACCTCAGCTGGGTTCTCAGCTTTCTCTAGGTTGAAGGAACCAAGCCTGAACTGAAGTGGAAGGAAAACAGGATTGCTTGGGGGATAACACCAAGTGGAGCAGTCTGGTCTGTTAAACATACACAATTCAGTTAGAGGGAAAAAGTACAATATTCAAATCAGTGCATCTGTCACATATTAACACAGTGGACAAAAAATCCTAAGCTACTTCCTGCTTTAAGTTTCTCATATAAATTAACAAATAACCTAAAAATAATCTTTGTAATCTTTACAAGTTTTACAAATCTTTACACTTCCTAGTAGAAAAAAAGCAACATAAGTATCATGAGGCATACTATACCATCTGTTCACTAAAGCCTGATTTAAGTCATTCTGTTCAGAATAAGAAAGGACGTGGATATAAGGAGAAAAAGGATAGAGCCATATGATTATCCCTGTAACTTGTAACTATCAATAACAAACTGGAATTACTGAAAAAACAAAAAATTCGGATAATAGTTAACAGAAAGACAGTTTTAGAAAAGTGACAAACCTACCCACACCACACAGCAATTGCTCTTTTATTCAGACAAAAACTAATTACTATAAATTAGCAATGATGATGTTAAGCGTCAAACTTGACTGCTTTTACCTAACAGTAAGACTTAAAAAGTATGGTGATTTCTCTACTCAGTAAAATACATGTTCATGGAAGGAAGGTGATATATGCACTGCCCATTCAGCTGATAAGAATAATGAAATGCAAACAATAGTAATAATTATATTATCCTTAACACCAAAATTACAATCATTAGAATAAATAAAAACTTATTATCTAGTTGTGAGATCTGGTGAAGTGTGTATGTGCAGCGGAGCACAAGAACACACGCATCTGATCATCACCCTCGCCATTACATAGACAAGTAAGCTGAAGTTCAGAGTGGTCTTCTAACTACTGTACAGCCAATATGCTATGACGCCATGGTTTTATTCTGTCTTCTGACACAGAAAGCAATCCACCTAGGCACAAAGTAAGAGACAGAACTGGGTCCAGAACCAGTATATAATTTTGAAAAGATTTTAATGTACCAAGTAAGTAGTACAAGAATAAGGTCAAGAGTCTACTATTTGTGTTTGAGGAGTTTTGACTTTTGCCTCCTAGATCACTAATTTCATTTATTCACGTATGCACTGTGAATATTTACAAAATGCATCACTTTTAAAAAGTTTTACTTAAAATGTTACAGATTGAGAAGTACTTAACAGTGGCTGATTTTTTTTCAACATGTGAGAAATTTTATTTATTTGGTTTTATATAACAGTACATCAGAAACAAAAATAAAAATTTCAAGGAAGACGCAAAGCTTTAGTATTGAGGACTGTGCATAAAAGAAATTCTCCTACATAAAAAATATTAATCTTCATATATATATATATATATATATATATATATATATATATATATATATATATTAGGACAGAATCTACAGGGTCTCACTATGCAGATCGGACTCATAGTGATCACTTGTGTTCATCCTCTTAAGAGCTGGGATCACAGGCACGCATCACCATGCCCCATTTCAATTGCTGTCTCAGGGCACCCTGGGAGGGGGCTGACATGGCAGGCTGGTGATCTTAATAAATAAAATTTCTGCATAATACTATGATTTTTGAGCACTTTTTATTTTAGAGAAAAAAAGAAACAAACCATGAAACTGATTTTCAAAACAGTTTAGTAGGACAGTTGCAATAATGTATGCATTGAGTATTGTTGTTTTCATAATAGTTAATCACAGTACAGGATAGAGGCATGGTATCTTGTCTAAATAATATGAGCACAGGGGCCTGGAAGATGGCTCAGTGGAATAAGCACTTCCCTGGCAAGCACAAGGCATTCTTTTCAAGGAACTAATAGAAGTAAGCTACATAACTGTCTTAAACTGTCTTGTGTAAAGATATAGTTTGTTCTCTTCCCCTTAGCGCCTCTCTCCTTTCCCCTATCACAGTTTGTCTTTTCTTTGAAATGGTTTCTTTCCAATTCTATCCTATCTATTGCACACTCTGGATTCTACTCCCTTCTTTTTTTGTGATTGTGATTATCTTTTTTTATAAATAATTTTATTGAGAGACAAATGGCAATGAGACAGTTTCAAAACCAATTAGGACAATTTCAATAATTTGCGTTGTCTTCTTAGTGGTTTTTCATAGTACAAGATGCAGACATGGTGTCGTGTTCACAAACACTATTAGTACAAATCTTTCTATTCATTGAATTAAGAGAAAGTAACTGTACATTTCTCCTATTTTGAATACACAGATAAAAATTGGTCATTTCTTTAGTTTTGTCAGAGATGGGTATTTCATTGTCATTTAAATATTGTAGGTGTGTAAATTCAGTAAAATATTCCAATACAGTCCAGTAGTCCATAATATTAGTGGGTTATCAATAGGACTGGCAATGTCAGAAGTTGTTGACTTAAGCCTCTTACAAAAGTTACATTCTTTTATATAGGTCTTGCTTCATCTTGGTCTTAACCATTCAGCAGAAAAGCATAAAAACCAAGTATAAAAGTAAAGACATATTAATACAGATTCTACTTTCTTATTCAGTTTCTTTCACACTGAGAAAATACAATATTTACTTAGGTGGGTCTGATTTGTCTCACTTTTGAGTATAGTTTCAAGTTGCACCCATTTACCTATAAAAGGTTTCAGTTTATTCTTCATGGTTGAGTAATACTCTACTATATAAAAAATAAATTTTATTCATTTCTCTATTGAAGAGGATCTCAGTTATTTCAAAGATTTAGTTGCTCAAAAGGTACAGCTATAGACATAGGTGCACATACATCACTGTGCTATTATCTTTTTAATTTTTCTGGAAAGCTACCCAGAAGGGGAATAGCTGGATTGAATGAGACCTCTAACCCTAGTTTTTTTTAAGGAATCTCCACACTGATTTCTACAATGGTAGCAGCAGTCTACATTCACACCAACAGAGGAGAAGGGTTCTTTTTACCAAGGATTTTTCATCAGTTGATTTTTTTCTAATGATAGCTATTCTTTCTGGGGTGAGATGGAATCTCAGTGTTGCTTAAATTTGCATTTCTAGAATGACTAATGATGTTGAACATTTTTTCATGTATTCATTTGCCATGTACATTTTTTTGAGAAGGATGTATTCATCTCATATTCCTATTTGTGGATTAGGTCTTTGAATGTGGGGTTCTGATTTTTTTCAATTTTTTATACATCCTAGATATAAGTCCTTTGTCTGAGAGATCACTGACAATCTTTTTCCCATTCTATTTGGGGTTTTTTGGGTAGTCTCTGCCTACACCTATATCTTTGAAATCTCTGCCTTCTTTCCCTTTCAGTAAATTTAATATTTCTATTTTAATATTTTTATCTTTGATCCCCATTTTGACTTTAGTGCATGATGAAAGACACAGGTCTAGTTTTAGTCTTCAGTATGTGGAGAGCCAGTTTCCTCAGCACCATTTACTAAAGCTACTGTCTTTCTTCCAGTGAAAATGTTTGGCTTTACCTTGGTCTTAACCATCCAACAGAAAAGTATAAAACAAGATATAGAAAGTAAAACCATATTAATATGCTGAGTGCAAAAGGCTCAAGTCAACAAGTTCTGACACTGCCAGTCCTATAGATAACTCACTACTATTATGGACTACAGGACTATATTGGATTATTTTGCTGAATTCATGTACCTACAATATTTAAATGGCAATGGAATACCCATCTCTGACAAAACTAAACAAAAAAGGGGATACAAATGAAGGATGATTTTTATTTCTGTATATACAAAATAGGATAGATATACAGCTACTTTCTCTTAATTCAATGAATAGAAAGATTTGTACTAATAGTGTTTGGACAGGATATCATGTCTGTGTCTTGTATTATGTATAACTACTATGAAGACAACACTATGCAATGTATTAATTATTGAAACTGCCCTTCTAATCATTTTATTAATTTTATTAGAAACAAATAGCAATGAGACAGTTTCAAAACTGATTAGTACTGGGGAGAGTTACATGAAGAGAAAACTTTCTCAGGCTCTCACAGAGAGCGATCTGGTCAAGCATTGGCCGTGACTCATCCACATGGATGACACAGACAAAGGAACTACAGAATAATGTACAGGACTACAAGATAAACCCTGAGAAGACTTCAATGACCACATAGGAAACATAAAGTTCATGTGTTGGTATATAAGTTTTGATCTACTTAGGTCTTAACCATCCAGCAGAAAAGTATAAAAGTATAAAAATGAAGTATACATCGTGAGCCCATAATATTAAGTTGAGCTGTAAATGGATATGGTCGACAATTTCTTTGAATAACTCCCTATGGTTGCAGAA
Organism: Ctenomys sociabilis; assembly: GCA_004027165.1. NCBI lineage: Eukaryota > Metazoa > Chordata > Mammalia > Rodentia > Ctenomyidae > Ctenomys > Ctenomys sociabilis. The sequence goes on along the minus strand of PVKA01040297.1, from coordinate 56 downwards.
TGCTGGACTGTGTTGGATTGTGGTGTCGAGTTCAAGCACCTAAGGTAGTTGAATGT
>PVKA01040296.1:0-18850 GCA_004027165.1 Ctenomys sociabilis | reverse complement strand
TGTTTTTTTTTTTTTTTTGTCAACCATCAGTCTTTCAGTGAATGTTCTGAGATTAAATAAAGCCACAAATATCCTGCACACCATAGGAATTTAGGAACTGTGTATTTCTCTACAAAGAAAACACAAACTTCCTATTAAAAGTCCTCGGAGACCAAGGGCAATGTATTTTTATGCATGTAGTGATGTGCTGGTAGGAATCAGGGTCTTAAAAACACTGTTCCAAAGGTCAAGAGAAGCAAGGAAGGGATGGAAGTCCAGGACACAAACTGTTACCTGCAATGTATCGAATCTCAGGTAAGCACATCATGAGATCAGGAAAGCGGTTGGGCTGGTGTGTGTATTTATATTCAGTGAAATCCTGGCAAATGTACCAATACCGCTTGTTCAACTGCTCCAGCTGTGAAGCACTGGTCAGACCCCTAATATCTGGGGGGAAAAAAATCACACAGAGAATGAGAGGGGCTAATTCAGAAAAACACATTCTTGAGTATGTGCATCTTCTAATTAAAAGCTATTAAACTTGGTCACAGTAGATCTTTTATATTTCTGGTATGGAAGACCTTAACTTTTTTTTCAGTATCAGACACCAACCTCAGGACCTTGCGCTTGCCAGGCAGGCACTTAAGCTGCTGAGCTATCACCCCAGCCCCCTTAACTCTTTTTTTTGGTGGAACTGGGGATTGAACTGAGATCCTTATGCTTGCCAGGGAAGCACTTACTGCACTGAGCCATCTCCCTGGCCCCAAGCACCCTTAACTCTTGATAAAAGAAAAGATAAATGCATGAGGATAGTTACTAGATTTGAAGACTAGGCTGTGTCTTTCTCAACTTCACAGTTCAGCTCCCAGCACAGGGCAAAGCACAAAATAAGCCAACAACAAATTGTCAACACGGAAATGATTACCTACTCCAAATTTATCTTTCACAGTATCTTTAGTTTGCCTAATGCTGGAGCCAATCAGAAATCTTGCTGATACCTACAATCTTCATGTGTGCCAAATAAATATACAACACCCCAAACACATGATCTTCATTTCCCTCTGCTCTTACATTTTATATAGGCTGCCTCTCTATTTTTCTATATAATTTTTTTCTCCAACTATCTTGGGGAAGGGTACCAAAAATCGAACTCAGGACCTTATGCTTACCAGGCAGGCACTGTACAACTTAGCTTAAGGTTCAGCCCCTTACACATACATTTTTATATATAGAATATAAATACAATATTCTCCATATCAATCTTATCCAGGCTTTGAAGCCCAGCTCAAGTTTTTCCTCCTCCAAGAAGTAACTGTGACCTCCTCTTTAGAGATGTAATGAACGTGCCCAGTGCTAGCAGTGTACTGTCTGAGGGGTCTTGGGTCTAATGTCTTTTAATTTAATGTTGCTAGTGCTCAGCACAGGACTTAGTTTGGGGGTAAACATGCAGACATCAGATAAATATGTAAGTGCAGAGGATGGAGAAGATGGACTGGCCAGCATGGGGCAAAAACAGGCAAGGGTAGGGGACCAAGATCTCTGGACTAACAAACTGAGCACAAAAAAAAAACAAAAACAAAAACAAAAAAACACTTTCAGTGCCATAGACACCAACACTGCCCAATTCTACTCTGGGAATAGAGCATTCACATGTCACTGCAGAAAAAAGAACATGAATTTTCCTTTGTGTGCTGGTTACCAGCAGCTACCAAGTACCACTTTGCAGGTAATGCTGCACAAAATCACATCCAGCACTCTTCTAATTAAAAACCATGCCTGATAGGCATGTTTTTGTGTACTGCCACTCTTCCCAAAGAGGCATCAGAACTACTGCTAGCCTGTCACAGAGGCCTTATCTCCAACGGCTTCATCAGTCACTCTGCTCTTCTTCAATGACTGTTAAGCTTGGTACATATTTTAAATGACGCATGTACTGTCCTTGGTGTCTGTGTTTAAATGCACGAAAATTGACTAAACAAAGCAAATTCTCTTCCTTCCTCTATGAGTTATAGAGATTGTGGCATTTATGTTTCAAGAAAAAAATTGAAAGCATTCCCTGCACTATAAAGCACTATAAAGGGGTAGGTGATGACAGGGAGGAGGTTCAGGCCTTTCAAGATTGGTTGTCATATGGTGTGACAGGTTGTACAACAGTCCCAAGGGATGGGGGGAGGGAGAGAGGGAAAGAGAGAGGAAGAAGGAGGGAGGGAGGGAGGGAGGGAGGGAGGGAAGGGGAGAGAGAGAGAGAGAGAGAGAGAGAGAGAGAGAGAGAGAGAGAGAGAGAGAGAGAGAGAGAGACCTCGAAAGCACATGCCCATGTATGTATGGTTATGAAACAGGAGGGGAAATGCTCACTGGCAAGAAAAAACATCCCTTTCCACAGACCTACCCCAGACACTCACCTTGATTTAGGAAGTTAATGGCTTTCATACATGCATACTCCTCATTGCTGACCTTCAGCTGGTGGAACTTGTGATATAGGTAGATAAGCCGCTCAATTACCTCCATCCCTTCATCACTAAATCTGAGAAACAGAAACACTTTTCACTGGGGGCTCTGGTATCGGTGAGCTTAGAAAGGGCAGATAAGGATTCCTACAGCTCACTTCTTAGGGTGTCTACAACACGAAAGAGGCTGACCTTGAAGAAACAAAATCACAGGCAGATCCATGGTTTGTTTAGAGCCAGCATAGCTCTGGCAGGCTGTTTGTCTTGAGGTCAGGCAGTCAGATCTGGGCTCAATTTTTGATCCATCTTACACAGTTGTGAGACCCATGAATATCTTCATTTGATCCTTACAAAAAATGTTTTTCTGCTTAGGCTAACAAGAGCTAAAGGGGCAAAGGGGTATAAATATAGAGAAATATGACAATTTTTTCCTAAATTTTATGTATTTGGTACAGGTCTCACTACACAGCTCAGACTCTTAGTGATCTTCCTGTTTCAGCCTCAGCACTGGGATTATAGGTGTCTGCCACCATGCCCCAGTTTGCAAGGCATGAGGGAGCAGGGATCAAACCCAGGTCCTTGTGCTTGCCTAGGCAGGCACTAAGACCACTGAGCTATCTCCATGGCTCAATATGACAATATTAAGATAGTTTCTTTTAAAATTTTGAGACAGGGTCTTGCTAAACAGCCCAGGCTGGGGTTGAACTTTCATTCTGCTTTTTTTCAGCCTCCCAGTGTACTACCATTATGCCATAATGCCTGGCTTTAAGACACAGCTTTTGTTGAGATGTGGCTGCCATGGTGATTCTACCTGTGTCTCGGCCACAATGTTGAAAAAGCTGTCAATCTTTTCTGTTTAGATTCACTGTTTCCAGAAGGGCCAAAGTTACATACAATGAAAAATCTTACTTTTACCCTGACTTCAGCCAGGGAGAGAAGGAAACACTGAGTCTCCATGACATGTTAGCCTCTGGTGGCATTTATGGGCATTATCTTAGGTGAAAACTAGGTGAAATAATCACTGCCATAGTAAAGATGAGAAAATCAAGTTGAAAGAAGGCAGGTCATCTGTGGAAGGGCCTGAGTTCAATCCCTGGTTCCACCCAAAAAAAAAAAAAAGGTAGAAACTGGAACCTGGGGTAATTCCTTAAGGACTTAGTTTTTTTTTATATCTGGGATGGTGACCTGTCCTGTCCTAGAAGAGAAGGCTCAAAACTTCTTTCTTTGGTTAGACGTAAACTCCTTGGGAAGAGACAAAGTCTTAGGCAGAGGAGCCCCCAGCTAAGCCTCCTCAGGGACTGGGATTCTGGGTGTGCTTTACACCAGAGATGAGGACATCACCAAACCAAGGGAGCAAGTGTTTAATGGGAAGGCTGGGATCAGGACCTGCCTGAACCACTGCAAGAGTGAGCTGGACAGCGGCCCCAGGAGAGTTCTACACAGGACTCAGATGTCAGCACAGTCATGAAGAAAAGAAGCTCAGCTCCACTACTGCTTCTTGGTGACATATTCAGATCTAGGCACCACAGCCAGGTCAAGGTGGCCCTATCTGGGCAGGGCCCAGAACACCTGGGGATACACTATAGATTTCTAGACTCTACTGCTTTCTGTATTAACTGTAGGCTTTGACTTCTTGGGCAAACAGAATATGGTATTCTCTCTTCCCTGGGGAAAGTCTTGCTATAGTTTGGGCTAGAGGTACCTATACTTCTCAAGCACCAACAGAGCCACAGTAGTAGGTATCACTGTGATCCAGAAGGTATCTGTGAGCCCCTGGTCACATGGTATGGAGTCCAATTTGAGCTGGGGCTTCTCTCTAGTGCTGATTATGATGATGACTCAGTTTTTCCTTGTACCTGGCACAATGGCTTTTACTCCTTTACTGGTATTTTCCTTGAATAGTTGACAATATAGAATTATGTGCCAAGGGTTTGCTACCTGTTTGGCACTTTATTCCACACATATTATATCTCACTGGATATTTTCTTTTTCTTTTTTGTCTTTTTGAGACAGGGTCTCACTATGCAGTTCCGGCTGGCCTTAAGCTCACTTTGTAGCTCAGGCTGGTCTCAAACTCACAACAATCCTGCCTCAGCCTCCAAGTGCTGGGATTACAGGTTTGCGCCACCATGCCCGGCTCTCACTGAATATTTTCAATAAATAAAAAGGTATATTAATCATATTCTTGTTTTGTTTACTGTGGAAACAAAAGCTCAGAGAGTTTATTTTGCCCCTATTATATACTTATAATCATTACATGCATTCTTACAATTTACCTTTCTGATAACTATATTTTTTTAATTCTTACTTATTTTTATTTTTTTTTTTGGTGGAACTGGGGATTGAACTCAAGCCCTTGTGCTTGCCAGGGAAGTGCTTATTCCACTGAGCCATCTCCCTGGCCCCTAAGCTTTTTATTTTTTGTCAGGGTCTACAGGGTCTCACTGCCATGGATCAGACTCCTATGATCCTCCTGTTTACAGCCTCCCAAGTGCTGGGATTATAGGCACTCATCCCCATGCCTAGTCTTAATCCCTGCCTCATCTTGCTCCAGGGGCGGGGCCAGCACAGCAGGCCCAGAGATCAAACTCCTGGCCTCTGTGTCTGCCTAAGCAGGTGCTTTAATCCGCTCAGCTATTTGGCTGGCCTCCTTTCTGATAACTATAACATAAGTAATAAAATCTTTGTTATGGATGAGGGTACAGATACAGAAGTGGCTTCTCCAAAGTCATGCACAGTATATAAGTGCCAGAGAGCCCAAGAGCTAAAGAGATGAAAGTCTTAGGCAGAGGAGCCCCAGGCTAGGCTTCCCCAGGGTCTGGTGTTCTGGGTGTGCTTTATACCAGAGATGAGGACATCACCAAACCAAGGGGGCAAGTGCTTAATGGCAAAGTGCAATCTCGAACCCAGACTTGCTAATATCAACCTACAGAGTTTTGCCCAGTACTACACTATCCATGCCTGATCCTGAACTGTGCATTGGAACAGGCTTCTGCAAGTCACCACAACAGGCAATCTCAGGAACTCTGTGCATGAGTGTTGGGTGCATCCATGATGTTTAGATTTTCAGAGGGCAGCATGGGGAGACTACAGATCACTCTAACATTGTACTTTGCTGGCTACTTATACTCTTGAGAAGAAAAACAGGGCTTTAGCCCCAGTTCCTTGCAGCATCTATGTGGAAGGGTGAAATGGGTCTGAGATGAGGTAGAGCAAGGAGGCAGGCAGTGTCAGCATCTGTCTGATTGCTGGGTCCATAATAAGCAAAGATAATGCTGTCCCTCAATCAGCAACCTCTTGCCCCAAGTGCTCACACTGGCACTACAGAGCTTGCAGGTGCATGGCTGTCAGCCAGATCCCTACCAACAGTGCCAAACCTGTTCCTGGCTGTGTCTTGACCTGGAAGACACAAAAGAGCTCTCAAGTGGCTGGCCTATACTTGTGTGCCAGATCTGCTCTTTCTTTTGGGGACAGAAAATGTCTTTTCCAAGTTGCCTTCAACAGGCAACTATCCTGGACCCCTGGCATTGGTAGGGGCTGGCAGCCAGCCCACCAGCCCCCACTCAGTCTCCACAGCTTGACTGCAGAGCTTTCTTCCACACCCACATCCCATCCCTTGATAAACAAAGTTGTTCTCTGTTCCATGAGCCTGTTTCTCCTGCAGCCGTGCCTCCTCCACATCTGCCACTCCACAGTTCTGATGCCACTGTATTCCCTGTCTGCAAGTTATCAGCGTTCAAAGCCATAAAGCTGGACAAACACACCCATTCTTCTTCTAGGTTCCTATCACATAAGCATGCTCGGGCAAGGAAAACATTCCTGCCAGGATCCCCCAGACCACTGGACCATTCAGTCAGCAATTGAAGCTGACACTATGTAAGTTATATCCCACAAAGGGGAGAAGAGGCCCGGTTGACTCTTTTCCATTCATCAGAATGCGTCTTCTCCCGCAGCAGTCAGCTACAGCCTGAAAGGAATTGCCGTTTGGGACCCAGACAGACTCCCATACAAAGTCAGGTTGTAGCTCCAGGACCAACTCCACAAAGTCAAACCTTGTGAGCAGGCTCTGGGAGAATTAGTTTAGTGGAGGGCAACGGTAAAAAGCCTGCACTTTGGAACACAACAGACCTGGGTGATGGTCTGAATTCTATCTCTTTCTAGTTTTGAAGGTCCTCATTTCTACAGCAGGAATAGTATTAGTACCAATCTCAGGATGTCAGTGAGAATTCAACAAATAACCCATGTTAAGTAGTTAAAATGCAATGTGGTGCAAAAATCCTCTCTGTTAATTATTATTAATAGAATCAGTGCCATCATCACTTTTCCCATTACTGCTGCAAAAGATGATGACTGTATTTGCAGGTTTAGGGTACAGTTGTTTTGGTCCAGGCTGGGAAGTTGGGAGGCAACTTTCCAGAGACTTGGCCAGAAGGGAGCTGGGGCTCACTGAGTGCAGAAGTGCCCATTAAAGTCCATCCAGCTCAAGGTATCTCTTCCTGGGAGTGAACGAGTGTTGATTAGGGCCAGGAGCAGTCACAGGCTGGTGCTACAATCTGCTTTAAATCAAATTGGTCCAGCTCACTGTGTGATAACAGTCTGATTAAGGAATACGGGCACCATAAATTTAATTGAATATTTGAGGAGAGAAAAGGAGGTGGCCATGCATCATCTGGGAAAAGGCTTTTCCTGACAGTAGGCACTCACACTCAGGAGTTGTGCACAAGTAAAGTCTGCCTGGGGGAGTGGCAGTAAGGCAGGCACAAGTGGAGTAGGAAAGAGCTATGGCTAATTACAGGCTGCACACTCTGGATTTCTAGCAGAGGGGGAGACTTTCCAGTGATTAACCTTCGTCTAGAGGCCCTGTGTCTCCCATGTCATGCTTTCCCAGTTTCACTCACACTTTAGGCTTTCCCATGTCAAATTCAGAGCAGCTTGTCTCCTACCATACTCTTCCTAGTCTTCTCTCTCTCGGCTGAGGGATCTGTCCATCTGTCCAGCTAGCTGGAACACCTAGCAGTCACACCAACTTTTCCAACTCATGGGCAGCCAACAATGTCCTTCCCAATACTTAGGTTTGCACTGCCCTCTCAAGCCCCACATCACTGCTGCCTGGTCCGGGCCTTGCTTTCTTTTAGTTGGCTGGGAAGAGCCTCTGACTTGGCTATGATGCTCTAGGCTTATCCATGTCAATCTACCCTGAACTTCATAGTTACGGAAATCTTCCTAATAATGTAATTCTTTTACTTGAAATATCCTACAACATAAAAATAATACTATTTATACAATTAATAATGTCCAAATTCTTTAGAGACCAGTGATCTCTAAAGAGATCTCATCCATCTCTGTGCTGGGGAGGCTGAAAACAAGATCAGAGCCAGGCGTGGTGGCGCATGCATGTAATCCCAGCACTCGGGAGGCTGAGGCAGGAGGATTGTTGTGAGTTCAAGACCAGCCTGAGCTACAAAGTGAGCTTAAGGCCAGCCTGAACTGCATAATGAGACCCTGTCTCAAAAAAAGACAAAAAAAAAAAAAAAAACCCAAGATCATTACAAGTCCAAGCTGCATAGTGAGACCCTGTACCAAATACATTTAAAAAACAAACAAAAAAACCCAAATTCTTTTGATTGGCATTTGAACCCTTTTCTGAACCATTCTGACTTCACCCTTCTCTCCAATCATGTTTCTGGTTCTCCCACACATGTCTTTCTACCTTAGCTTATAGGCTTGCTTTGGATCTCTATGTATAGCATTCACCTAGGACTAACTCATAAGACTTTTGTGTTGCTCTCCTGCCTTCTGTTCTGTACAATGTGCCCAGAGATCTCCCACTTCCAGGTACATCTCCAATGTCTGCTCCTAGAGAGGAAGTCTCTAAGTAGAGGCCGTCACTTCTTAATCTGCTTGTATGGTCCTTCACATACTCCTCTCTCTCTAATAATAGGATCTTGCACTATAGACTTGATTTGCTTCTATCTGCCTCCCAACCCTCTCAACCAAGGGTATGGCTTCTTAAAGAGTCAGAAATCATTATTCATATCATCTGCAATCCCAGCCCCCTCCCCCAAACAAGACAACAGATGATCAGTAAATAGCCATAAATCAGAATTAACCTATTGACATTCAATTCTCCCTGTCTCCCATTGATGGGTCCATAGCAGGGTAAAAATCCTAACAATAAATCCCTTAAAAAAAAATCCTTAGAGCCGGGCGTGGTGGCGCATGCCTGTAATCCCAGCACTCGGGAGGCTGAGGCAGGAGGATTGTTGTGAGTTCGAGACCAGCCTGAACTGCATAGTGAGACCCTGTCTCAAAAAAGACAAAAAAAAAAAAAAAAAAAAAAAAAAAAAAAAAAAAAAAAAAAAAAAAAAAAAAAAAAAAAAAAAAAAAAAAAAAAAAAAAAAAAAAAAAAAAAAAAAAAAAAAAAAAAAAAAAAATCCTTAGGGGCCAGGGAGATGGCTCAGTGGAATAAGTGCTTCCCTGGCAAGCTCAAGGGCCTGAGTTCAATCCTGGGTTCCGCCAAAAAAAGAAAAAAAAAAAAATCCTTAGGACCTACTTGGAGTTCAGCAGAAGCATGTGTTTTAGAATTGGCTCTTTTAAAAGTGTGATGATAGGAAAAAAACTTAATGTTTGTTCTACCCAATATGGCAGCCACTAGCCATGTGTGGCCACTGAGCACCTGAAATGTGGCTAAGGAAAAAATGAGGAAATGGATCTTTAATTTTAGTTAATTGTTTGAGAAACTATAGGAGGCTAATGGCCACTATACTGGACAGTGTAGCTTTAGATCTTTCTTTATAAGGATACGTTCTAGGAAGTAAAGGTCTCCTCACTAAGCTGCTACTGGCTACTATCTTTGCGGACTCTGTAGGCAGCCCCAGGCAAACAGGGTAGGCAGCTGGCAAACTCTTGACAACATTAGAGCAGGGGGACTGCTATCCAAACACTCCTTAGCCCAGAGTTATGGAACTGGAGACAGGACTTTGCTGGGAATAATTAATTAGAAGCTCTGGACAAGGGGTTAGGTTATCTGCAAAATTAAGACAGCTCTGTTTACAGGACAAAGAGTCAGCTGGGTTCAAAACTCTGCCACTTATAGATCATCCTGAAGCCAGTAAGCATCATTAATAAGGATGTATTAGAAAAGCAGGGGAGAGGGTCAGCACCTAGACTCCTCCCTCCCTCAGCTATCCAAAAGACCCTGGAAGATCTCAGAGCTCTGTTTCCAGCTTGAGCCTTGGCCTTTCTATGCCACGACTGGGGGAAGGGAATGTGTCCTAGCCCTGTGAAGAGAAGTGTGGGGACTGGTACCCCAGCTTTCATCCATGTGCATCCTTTCTTCTGGGTACCTTGAAACCACATGACTTCCATTAGCTTAAAAATGTCCAATAAAGGTGGTTTATTGAAAATGTTTATTTAAATGTGAGTTAAGCCATGTAAGACATTTTATATGAATAATTCAGTAAGCCAGAAAAGTTGTCTCAACAAATCTGTCTTCATTTTTGGGATCAGAAAATAGTCACCATATGCCCAGGTCTCCAAAGCAAGTGAATAAAAAAGTACAGGAAGAGGCCATGGTGCTACAGGGAGGAAGGAACTCAGTGCATTCTCATCTCTAGGGTAAGAAGGATGTGGTCACTGAGATGAAAATTCATGACAGAAAATGGACAAGTGAACCTCTCAGCCTTAGTTACATGATGCTCTTAATATCTCACATCTCAGATGCATGAAAGAACCTAAGTTTTGCAGTCAGACAAGTGCAAGCCAACACAGGCTCTGGATGCAAATCTAATGGGGCTGGGCTCTCTGAATTCCAGTTTTCTTACCCATGAAAATGGCACAATGACCTATAAAACTAGACACTGTGAGAAGGAAATAAAACAATATAAAATATCTAGGCTAGTCTCTGACATATATTAATAGTACCACAAGGACTCCTAAATTTCTTGGATTATAAACTATAGTTCAGAGCCTTTTTTTTTTTTTTTTATAGGCAGATTTAGATTTTTGTTTCTTTTAGATGCACTGTCCTATCTCACTAATCTAGATGACATAAAAACAGCTTAGGGGCCAGAGAGATGCCTCAGTGGCAAGTATATGGGCCTGAGTTCAATGCCCAGTTCCACAAAAAAAAAAACAGCTTAGTACTCTCCTAAGTCTGACTCTATAATGTTTGCTCCTCATAATCACATCTTCAGGAAGGTTTTTGTTTGGGGATTTTTTGATGCTGGGGATCAAACCGAGGGCCTGTGCATGCGAGTAAGAGCTCTACCACTGAGTCACATCCCCAGCTTGGGAAGGGTATTGTCCTTACATCATTTTTAAATTCAAGACCTAGAGATGAGAGACCTGGGCAACAACAAAAAACTATTCAGTGGCACAGCGAGGATCCAAATTCAGGTGGGCACAGTTTAGTACCCATCTTCTATAGGGCAGGCCAGAGGATGAGTGACATGGTTGCTCCCCAGCCAGCAGCCTCACCTGTGCAGTTCTTCATCCGAGGGTGAGTACTTGGCGGTGACATCAGCCAGCTCCCCAAAGATCTGCTTACTATAAACTGTGAGGGATGACAGCAAGATCAACTCCTGCCACGTAGAGCTCAAGAGGCACGTGTAATCCTTGATTGAGAGCTCACAGAAGAAAGGCAGTTTCTTGATCCAGGCAATCTGCCTAAAGAGTAGTTCATCAGCCAGCCGGCAAAGCAGGGCAAACAGCTCTGCCTGTGTCACAGCGTATCTAGGGACAAGGAAAGTCATTTCTATTAGCCTGAGGATGAGGACACATATATGAAGCTACTCCTCATAGCACAAAGTGAAATCCATCCCCTTTGATCATGGATCTCTAGTTTCATTTTTATTTATTTATATTTTGTGGTACTAGGGACTGAATTTCATGCTTCACTTGAGTTATATCCATAGCCCTTTTCTTTCTTTTTTCTTTTTTTGGTGGTTCTGGGAATCAGGGCCTTAGCATGCTAGGTAAGCACTTCACCAATGAACTACAGCCCTAATCTCTGCCCTTCTTGTTTATTGTTTATTTTAAGGCAGAGTCTTCCTAAGTTGCCCAATGTGGGTTTGAACTTGAGATCCTCCTACATCAGCATCCCAGAGTGCTGGAGTTTCACAAATGTGAAAATGTGTATGTCATTAACTCGGTTTTCTAATAAGAGGGCAAAACTGAGGCCAGGAGCAAGCATAGGGAGGTAGAGATGGGTTTGGTAAGTAAAGGATCCTTAAAGAAAAGGAAACTGAAATTTGTGCAATTATCAGGAAACGACTTAATGTTGGTGTCCTCTAATGTTCCATGTCTTTGAGGAAATTCTAAGTCACTCTTACCCCAGCCATGAGAACTCCAGTGCGGTGAATCTGATACCAACACACACGCACACACACACACACAGAGCAGTGGGTCCAGACAGAATCTGACACACACACACACACACACACACGCACACACGCACACACGCACACACACACACACAGCAGTGGGTCCAGACAGAATGAGTTCAGCAGCTTTTCCTGTTCTCATTACACCCTCTGGTGGTGAGTTTAGGAATAAGAGTTGTTCCCTTAAGCTTACAGCCAGATTAAAAACAGCAAATTTCTCAACTCTAACCTGAGGGCCTCTGGGGCCACAGGTTCAGTGCACCAGCTTCTTTCCAACATTCCTTGGCATCTTCATAGTTAGATATATAAAGGCTCTGTATGTCTTCTTGTGGGTGGATATCTGAGTCTCCTCTCTTGAAACTAAGTATTAGTTCAGGAAATCTCAGGATACCTTCTGGGAGGTCTCATATTGCTAACATTCAAACAGCCTACCTATGCTCTGTGCTCAAGAGTGCAGCAATAGGTAGGCCTGACAGATGAATACAACCTGTTTAGGCAAAGAAAACTGTAGACTCACAGTAGTTCTTCTCCCCACTCGGGTCTGTACCCAAGAGTCACATGCCACCAGGATACCTGGAGTATGCTGGCTAGAGATGCAGATGGAAGCATGCCTTGAAAGCCTTAAGGAACATAGGTTGGTGTATGATTATCTACAGGATTATAATTCATCTTGGGCACAGAAGCTGTCAGACTCATCCCAGGTCCTGAGTTACTTAGACCCATGCAGAAGCAAAGGTGCTTCAAGCCCAATTCTACAGGGAATGAAAAATAATCACAATTCTATGAGGAAAGAAGATCAGGGGAAAGAAATGGTTACAGATTTGTGACCTGACACTGTATCCCCATCCATTATCTCCTGATTTATTCTAAAGCCTGGAGTAGACTAGCTGGGGATGTAGGTAGATACAGGGTAGGGACATTTTGAGGCTGCAAGGCAAGCAGGTCAGAGCTCACTCACCCATCTTCAATCAACATGGGTGTGCCCAGTGGCTCCAGGTCTTCGGCTGACATCAGCTGGTGAATCAGACTGTATGACTGTGGGTCCAGGCTACGAGCTTGTGGGGGTAGAAGTGGTGAATGGCCAGAATAGCTAAAAAGGTGCGGTATGTATTGATAATGTGGAGGCACAGACATTCCCATGTACTGCTCCCTAAATGTCATGAATCCATTTAGTTCCACAGACCTGCTGGAGAGAAAAATCTTATGTTAAGCAAAGCTGTGGCACATCTAGTGCCTACTCATTGGAAATGAGCCACTAAGTGCTCTTTGGCCATAAAGTAGTGTCTCATCAAGCCAGGAACATATTCAGTAGTTCCATGCTCATCTTCCCTACTAGACTCCCATTTTTAAGACAAGGACTCTGTGTGGGTGGCATGAATGTGGGACTCACCAATGGACACTCAGTGCCTGGCAGAGCTGGTTGGGTGAATTATTTGCATGGATATCATATCTAAAGAGTTTCTGATAAACACTCATAAACAACGATAACAATAGTAGTAGGAAAATCAAAAGTGTAAGAAAACCAAAGACACATAAAAAAAGACACAGACAAGCTAAGTATATCACTTGGTCACATAACAAATCCCGGAAGGAATGTGATATATAGCCCTAACAATTTCAAAAATTCTGCAGTTTTATTTTGGTACAGGGAATTGAACTCAGGACCTTGCACTTGCCAGCCAGACACTTAGGCCACTGATTTATCTTCCCAAGCCCAGTATTTTTATCCTGATATACTTCTGTAACTAAGTTTTATAAGTTACAGCCCATAGGTCATGTTGAGCCTACAGCCAGTAATGGCGAATCTTTTAAAGTTTTCAATGATATGAACAGCCTGTGACACATGTGTCATGTGTTTGCCACCACTGCTATAACTCGTTTTGGCAAATGAAGTTTTACTGATGCATAGCTAAGCTCACTGGTTTACACACATGTTGTTTGTGACTGTTTTTGACCTCTACCAAGGGTAGAGCTGAATAGTTCAGACCCACTAGGACTGAAAAGTCTGAAGTATTTTACTATATGACCTCTACACAAAGAATGACCTCTACACAAAGAGCCCTTCCCTGGTAGCTAAAGATTCTATTTTATATCTGAAAGCTAATTTATTTTATTTTATTTATTTATTTTTATGTATTTGATACAGGGTCTCACTACACAGCTCAGACTCAGAGTGATCCTCCTGTTCTCAGCCTACCCAGCACTGGGATTACAGGTGTATGGCACCACACCGTCTCATGACAGTTATTTTAAAATGCCATGTTTAGCACATGCCTATAATCCCAGGACTTGGGAGGCTGAGACAAGAGGATCACTGTGAGTTCAAGATCAGCCTGGACTATAAAGTGAGTTCAAGGCCACCCTGAATTGCATGGTGAAATCCTGTCTCAAAAAAAAAAAAAAGATGTAATTTTTGTCACAGTTCTTCTTATATGATAAACCCAAAGTATAAATGATTTTAAATGCAAAATAGGCTTTGTGGCACATGCCTATAACCTCAGCACTCAGGGGGCTGAGGCAGGAAGATCATCATGAGCTCAAGGCCGATCCTGGCTACATAATGAGCTCAAGGGCAACCTGAGCTACACAGTGGAATTACATCTCAATAAGCAAACAAGCAAAAAGCAAAATAACAAATAGACAATAGGAAAGAAGAAAACAAATCTTTTGCAAATGAAAAGAGGACCAAGAGACAGGAGGGTGGGAAGGGGGCAGGAAGAGATAAAAAAGAATTAATATGTGTTATGTACATGGACTTTCCATAGTAAATATAATTATTATGTACTAAAAAAATAGAAATTTAAAAAATATCACACTTGAATTATGAATCTTTAAATCTGCATACCTTTATAGAGCAACAAATCTATCTGGCTTCTAAATCTTTGTTTCTTATAATTTATAAATTGACAAATATTAATTCTTGCCAAGGCAGAAAAATTATAGCTTAATTCAGCATTATCAGTGTGATGATTCCAGGATCCTCTACCACTAAGCTATATCAACAGCCCTTTTTATCTTGAGACAGGGTATTAAATTGCCAAGGTTGGCCTTGAACTTGCAATCCTCCTGCCTTAACCACCTGAGTAGCTGGGACTACAGGCACATACCTGTATGGCCAACTGTGTGGTTTGTCCTATTTCAGTGATAAAAATGAGATATCCATTCCCCAGCATCAATGAATGAATGAATGGAAAGTGCTATATATCAAACATTCTACTTGATGAAGGCTGTTCATCAAGTATATGCTTAGAAATTATCGTAGTTTACCAGTCTGCAGAAGAGACAGTTGACATTTTGAGATCTTAGCATAAAATGGAGTGGGAAAGATGGCTGAGAAAGTAAGAGAACAATGGCTGGAGCAGCCTGGCAGGAGCTCAGCCAGCGGTTGGTTCCTTGTGAGTCAGCTCTTTCTGTGGTCCTAGATGAAGAAACTGGATTTGCCTTAAAACTCACCTGGAGGACAGCGTGGAGCCTGGTGAGGGCTGGTTGCTCTCTGAAGCCCTGTTCCCAGGGGAACTATGGTCGCTGTCACCATGGTTACTCCAATGATTGGCTTCTTCCTCAAACTCTTGTCCAGACATGATCCTTTCGATTTCTTCTTCTGATATCTTTGGCGAGGAATTAACACATTAGACTGGGTGCTCAACATATTTATTCCTGTTCTAGTCTCACAGGACTCTTAATACTCTCTTTTAGAGAGAGTCCAAGAAATCCACTCCTATACCCATATTCCAAGTCTCTCACTAATCTTAGGAGTTTGGCTGCTTGCCTGCCAGCACCATGGTCCATCATGGCTTTTCCCTTGCCCATTTACATCACTCTCTCTCTCATGCCACAAGATCTGTATGGCCCTCACTACTCTTACTTGTTTGTGAGGCAGTCCTTGCGTCTGCCTAAGCAGGTACTTTAATACACTGAGCTACTGGCCCTTCAAATACCATCTTTATGAAACTTTCAGCAAAGTGTGATGGTGCACATCCCTTGTAATCCCAGGTATTTCAGGGGCTGAGACTGGAGGAGTACCACAAATTCCACATAAGCCTAGGCCACATAGCAAGACCCTATCTCAAAAAAACAAAACAAAACCCTTCCCACTGACACTTAAAATTTTAGGTCCTTCTCGCCATTCATACTTCTTTGCATTCTGGACAAGGCAGAACTGTGTAACAGTATATGGTTGAGTGCATAAATTCTAGAGCCAGAGTACCCTTGTTCAAATCCATTTCTAGTTGTAAGTCATCAAACTACTGAACCTAAAATCTTTGTATAGCAAAAAGAATAAGTCTCCTCACAGGAAGCCTGTAAGGATTAAATTAGTAAATGCTAGGGTCTGGCTAGCATGAACTGCTGAATTATTATGGTGCTCATCTAATACAACTGAAGCTCTTAAAACAACAGCCCATCTTCCCCAGGACCACCTCTCCCCTTCTTCTCCAACTCAGCCCAAGGTACAATTTGCTTTCACCCTTCCTGCCACGTCAGGGAAGACCCCAATGAGTTTCCCAGGTATATTTAAACATTCCCCTCAAACTCCACCCCTGGCAAAAGGTCATAAAAGCCTCAGCCTGCCTCTGTTCAACTCCAGAGAATCCCTCATCTTCCCCAGATTTGCTCTGTGTCCTCAAAGATAATAAAGTGCCTTTCCCTTTTTCCTTCTGCCTATCTCTGCTGTAGCAGCGCCTGAAAAAAAAAAAAAGTATCAGCAGGGGGCGGGGGAGATAGCTCAGTAGAATAAATGTTTGCCTGGCAAGCACAAGATCCTGAGTTCATTCCCCAGTACTGCCCAAAAAAAAGCTCAGTGGAGTTTTGGGGCCAGGGAGACACTCAGTAGAATAAGTGCTTCCCTGGCATCCCCAGTTCCGAAAAAAAAAAAAAAAAAAAATTAGTAAATACATATCAAGTACTCAGGAAAAAAACCTGGCATATTGAAACAAACAAGAAAGGGCTAATCATGTATTTTGTTTTTGTTGTTTTTTTGAAATACAGTCTTGCTATGATATGTAGACTTCTAGGCTCATCAGATCCCAGTGCCTCAGTCTCCCAAGCAGCTAAGACTACAGGTACCTGCCACACCTGCCACCATGCTGGGCATTGTTATTTTAATGGATTTATGGTAAAGTATCACAAAAACATCCTCAACAAGACTAACGGCCATGACAGAATCTATAAAGGAGGAACTACTTAGAAATGTGTGTAGAGTTATTTTTTTTCAATTAGCAATAATGGCGCCTCTGATAAACCTTTTTTTTTTTTTTCAGTACTAGGGATTGAACTCAGGACCTTGTACTTACCAGGCAGGTGCTTATGCCACTGAGCTATCTTCCCAGCCGAGTTATTTTTTTATAGACTTACATCTTATTTTATTTTTAAATTTATTTATTTATTTATTTAGGGCTGGCCAGATAGCTCAACAGACTAAGGTGGTACAGGGACTGGGGGTTCAATTATTCCCTGCATGCCATGCTGGCCCTGTCCTGAGGGCACACTGAGATACTGAATGAGACAGGGTATGGTGGCCCATGCCCCTGTAATCCCAGCACGTGGGAGGCTGAAAATAGGAGGATCACTATGAGTCTGATCTGTACAATGAGACCCTGTACTAAATACATTAAAATACCTATTTTTATTGGATAAAAGGTCTCACAGTGATCCTCCTGTCGCAGCCTCCCCAGGGCTGGGATTACACGCATGCACCACCACACCTAGTTTTGGAGCTAGCACAGCACACCTGGCTGTTCTGGGGTAGGTGCAGCATGTGGTACCAGGGACAGAACCTGGGTCCTTGCACTCGCCAGACAGGCACTTAGACCACCAAGCTATCTCATCAGCCAGAAATGTGAATAAACAAATGCTCCTTTATTAAATACCAGCCACATATCTTCACATGATTTTTTTTAGGGAGGATACTCCTAGGTCTATATCAATGAACTAACTTGCACTGGTCACACTGTGTGCCTATGTGCAGGCAGGAGTTTGAGGAGGGAACAAAAGTATGCAAGGACTCGGTTCAGTGCTCTAGCTGCTACCACACAGTGAATAAATTTCTCATCTAGAGAGACCTAACTAGCTACCCTCAACATATAGAGGGAAAGGAACTGCTTGTTAAGGAGGGGCCAGATTAATTTTTATATATCGCTTCTATGGAACCTTACCAGATCCAACATGTCTGACTCATATTTGCATATTTTTTACTCTAGCAGCTTCTAAGGGAACCCAGGCTACATAGGTAATAAATACAGGAATAGACAGAATAGGAAGCCAGCTAACACACGGAACATAGCAAGATCCTCTCTCAAAATGAATAAAATATACACATACTGATTGAGTATATACTGTGGACCAAGGTCATGTGAGAGGACATCCCCCATATAGCATCAGTGTTTATCTCTGGATTTCTTTCATTTGTTCATGTTACCTAGAGAAATCCAACCATTTAGCCTAATTACATACCATCTCTTGAATCTATTCCTGCCTGTATCTCTTCTGACTGAACTTTTGTAATGCTCTTTTATCTCTCGTTTTTTGGGTTTTGTCTTTTTAATCTTTTGTTTTTTCCCTCTATTTCACTCTTCAAAAATTGTTTCCAGTGCTAGAATGGTTTTATACAATATAAATTTGAGGATGGCCCTCTCCTACTCTAAAGTCATTCATTCATTCATTCATTCATTCATTCATTCATTCATTCATTTTTGAAGAACTGGGGATTGAACCAGGCCCTTGCACTTGCCAGGCAAGTGCTTATTCTACTGAGCCATCTCCTTGGTCCCTCTATATCTTTTAGCCAAGCGTGGTGGTACATGCTTGTAACCCCAGCACTTGGAAGGCTTAATTAGGAGCATCACCATGCATTTGAGGACAGCCTGGGCTACATAGTGAGACACTGTCTCAAAAAATAGAAAAAAGAAAAGAAAAAAACCTTTTAGTGGTTGCCTTTTGGCACGCAACCAAAACATCTTTTTTTTTAAATTCATTTATTTATTACAGTGTCTCGCTACACATCAGGGATTCTTTTTTTGTGGGGGTGGGGGGTGAGCTCAGCCC
>PVKA01040295.1:0-18859 GCA_004027165.1 Ctenomys sociabilis | reverse complement strand
GAAACAGCTACATGTGGCAGCACTACCTGCAAGAACGTTGGTGCATCTGTCAGAGTTAGGCTATAGGGCAGCAGCCAATCAGCATCATGAGAAATGAATCATGCTCTCAGATGAGCTACTTGCAAAACTCCCACCCACCCCCTGCAAAAGAAATTGCCAACAACATATGGAGTTTTCACAAACTTGCAGGTGTCTCCACAAACAATTATGTATTGGATTCTAAGGAAAAATGCACAAAACACTGAGGTTATAAAGTGTGAACCATCACTTTGTAGAATTATACATTATAGTTTTAGATGACACACATTTATTTCGTACATTTACTTTTCCCCATAAAAGACCTTTAGTAATCATTTTAGGTGTCCAGGTATAGCATGGTTAGATAACACTAGACTGAATACTTGAATTTTTGTAAAATATCACCTCCATACAGATTTATTCATTTGATAAACATCATAGAAAAACAAAAGGGCACAACATATATAGTGAATAAATCAAAACAACTGTATGTGAAAAGCAAAATGGTGACACATAAGCCAAACCTAGGTGAGTACCACAATGATTGTCAGTTGCATGGAAATCAAGTGAAAACAGTTCCAGGTGAGACAAGGTATTGGCGGGGTCAGCGGGAGGGTGAGCTGGGCTTCCAGTTGGCCTTGCCAGGGAAGCTCTTAAGGTTTAGGGGAGAGAAGGCAGTGTGGAGCTGAACGTGTAATTCTCAGTTGAAATTGGCCATGTCTTTACCAAATAGCAAATCATGATTTGTTCCAGTGTTTCAAAGTAGATTTTGCACAACATTTTGAAATTTATGTCTTTCAAGAAAATTGTGTTTATCTTGATTAAATAACAATGACATAATATTTTGCTATAATAGATACTAAGTCATCATTAGCTTTCACTTAGAACTGTAACAGTATCTTTCTTCTCATTTCTGGTGTTGGCAATTTGTTAGCTTTTATTCTTCATCAGTCTGGTTAGTCATTAGTAATTATAGTATTCATCAAAAATCCAGCTTTGATGTCATTTTTCCCCTATTGCTTGATAAATCATTATGAAGTTTAATAGTTCCCATTCTGTATTATTCCCCAGTTTAATTTACTTTTGTTTTTATTTGTTTTTCATCTTGTAGCTTGTTTGGATTCCAGGGTACACATTGACATAGAACATTATTTCTTTTTCTTTGAGAAATGGGTGTCATTCTATTGTCTCCTAGATTGCATATTTTCAGAGATGTAGTCTTCAGTGATTCTCATTTTTTCTTTCCTAGTAAATAATGGATCTTTATGTCTCTGGTTGCTTTCTAAATTTCTTTTACCCCCAGTCTTTACAATATGATTTAGAGTTGGTTTTGTATGTTTTTGTCTATTTACCCTGCTTTGAGTTTATTAACTGCATGAATTTGTTATTATGTTGTATTTACCTAATTCAGAAAATATTCAGCTTTTATTTCTTCAAAATTTTTGTGCCCCCTTTCTCCACCCCATATAAGTTTGACATTTTTTTGTACAAAAATTTTTGTTCAATGTCTAATCTGCTACTCCTTTCTGTTAATATTTCACTTCATTTATTTTAGGTTTTTATGTCAAGAATTTTCACTAGTATGTTTTGTACGTGTTCTTTCTTCTTATGATGTTTGTAATTCTTCATACTTTAGCATAGTTATAATATCCAGGTATTCTTAAATCTGCCTGCTAGTTACTTTGTTTCTATCTTTTAAAAGTTTATGTCTGCTTTGATTTTTTCCTAGTTACTGTTCAAAGTTTTCTTTCAGTGTTTGAAATTTTTACTGAATATACAGTTCTATGAGGCTGTGTTATTCCTGTCTATAGACTTTCTTTTTTTTTTTCTTTTAAATTATGTTGAACTTTCTTCTCACAGGCATCAGCATCATCTGGACATTATGTTGGTCCAGTGACCCTTCTGTCTCTGTTCCACAGCCAGACCAAGCCATCTTTACTCCAGTTGCTCATCAGCGTATGTGCTCAGAGCATCCTGATGTCTCCATTAAATGCTCTGATGTAGACACAGTTTAATGTTCTTTGAGTGTTATGAAATGCTCCTTCAGCAAATGCCTGTGTATGTTTTGTTGTTTTTGTTGTTGTTTTCTGAGTAGGTTCCTTCTCCTTAAAATTCTGTACCGTTATTCACATAATACTCATTCTTATTTCCATGCATTCCTACTTCAACTCAGCAAGACTACTAGAGCATGGTTTATAATTCTGCAGCCTAAAGTTGGTAAATGTTGAGTAGAAATGAGGATTCTCACACTGTTTGCCTCTCCTACATCAGGGACCATTCTTATTGTCCAGTGTCTGAAATGATATTTTAATGTTTCACCAATTTGCCTAAAAGTCATCATTAAGAAGATAAGTCTGGTCCTTGTTCCTAAATAAAACAGGATCACAATTCCAGATATAGATAGATAGATAGATAGATAGATAGATAGATAGATAGATAGACAGACAGATAGATATAGATATAGATAGATAGATGATAGATAGATATAGATAGATAGATAGATATAGATGTAGATATATAGATATATATGCGAATCTTAATGCTTGTTTCTTCATAGCATTCTACTCATTCTTCCAGTTGCAGTGTACATCTATTATATGGATCTTTTTGTGCTATGATATTCAATTATACTTTAAGACACATTTTCACCTCCTCCCATAAAATTAATTTACTGTCACTATCAAATTTTCGGTATATTTCTTCAGATTATGATAGCAAAATTATTACAGCATAGAAGCACATATTTATGTACCATCCCAGTACTTTTCAGACCTTAATGTATATCTACACATATTTTTTATATTTCTTATAAACTGTCAGGCTTTTGAAATGGGAATACTCGCATTCGGAGGTCAGCAGGAAATCTTGTTTATGTAATTTCCATTGAATTAATGCTTGAGTTCAAGTGTAGAGGGCAAGCAGGAAGGCTGGGCAGAAAGCCTTATCTGTGAGCTCAGGGTTTTCTTTTAATGTAATTCAGTGAATTAAGACAACTACGTGAACAGGGAAAGTCTTGAGCTTATCTTTCACTTTTACTTTCTCTTGAATGTTATAAAATCACCTCCATTTATGAATGTTATGATTTCAGCTACCTTGTTACATCCTTTCTATTATCCTTCAAATTCCACTATTACGGTGTTTTAACATCATATTTTAGGAATATATTGTCTTATATATTGGTGGTACACTCTCATAAAAGTTTTCTACTTCAAATGTAATGTCTTCATCAAATTCATTTTTATGCAACTCATTAATATTATTTAGAGGAATCACTGATCTCAAGAGCTTTATAAATTTTGCCAGAAGTTTTCTTCTATTTTCTTTAAAATAGAAATCATAGCTTATATATCTATATGTATAGTAGAAGTACATGGTGTCATAAAAATATGATAGACAAATCTATGGCTATGGAAGATTTCTATGCCTTGAGCATTGGAAGATGTACCTGTTAACCCAAATAGTGAAAGAGACTTTTCAGAAGTGATTCCTCTGAAGGACTAAATGTAAAGAAATGGCTTTGAATCAGACAGATGGGCTCGTTCATGTGAATTTCATCACATGATTCCTCAAAGTGGCAGAAGAAAGCACAAGAATCAGAGAGTTGAGGCTGGAAGCAGGATGGATTCCAAGTGAGGATAACTTGACCCAGTATCTCCTGTTTGGGAGGATGGAATAATGGGAACACAAGCCAAAGAATGAGAGCAGTGTTTAGAAGATCGTAATGATTCTTGGCTGGCAGTCACCAAAAAGGGAGGTCCTCACGCACTGCAACAGTGAGAAATGTAGCTTTCCCAGTAGCTTGCATGTGCAAATAAACAAGAACCCAGAAAGAAAAACTGTACCTCTAGGACTTCTGTTAGATTCTGTACTAGTTTTCTACAGTTTCTCTAACAAAGTACCATAAGGATGTTGACTTAAAAGGGTAGAAATGTATTATTATTATAAGTTTCTGTGTGTCAGAACTTCAGTATTGGTCTCATTAGCTCCAAATGAGGTAAAGACAGGAGGTGATTGCTTTTGGAAGCTCCAAAAAGACATCTGCATTTTGCTGTCAGCTGAGGAACACTCCCAAGCTCTGCCAGTCCAAGTTTCCTTGGCTCAGGCCCTACTTTTTCTGTCTTCAAATTCAATAGTGGCTGGCTTCTAGATACTTTCTGATGTCCCAAGCTTTTGATCTGTTCTTCTGTTTCTCTTCTACTTGTAAAGACTCATAATTAGGTGAGATCATCCCCAAATATTTGCCTTGGCTCAAGATTCTTAGAGTAATAAGATTTGCCATATTAGCTAATTACTCAGTTAACCAGGATGCAGCTATTGGGGAGGAAGGGCGAGCATTATTTTGGTTATCATAGGCTCATGTTGGATTTCTGCTGTAAGAAAAACTGTAACAAAATAGACCTGGGTGGTGTTAAACTAGCACAGTTGTGGAGAACAAGCACAAGAACCAATAGCAACTTTTGGAAATTAAGTTAACATGACAGTTATTTATTGGTCTTAAGCCAGTAGCTTAATAGTAATTTGTTATGGTAGCCATAGAAAGCTAATATAAGAAGTCTTGGAGTAGGAGAGTAAAGGA
Organism: Ctenomys sociabilis; assembly: GCA_004027165.1. Classification (NCBI taxonomy): domain Eukaryota; kingdom Metazoa; phylum Chordata; class Mammalia; order Rodentia; family Ctenomyidae; genus Ctenomys; species Ctenomys sociabilis. The sequence continues at coordinate 14,265 of PVKA01040295.1, read as the reverse complement.
AGGAGAAGGGAGAAAAATAGGATTGGATTTAAATCATAGTATCTGACACTTAGGTTTTGGATTTAGGTCTAGGTTTTATTACAATTATCACTTTTTACTAGCAAAACATTTAATAAATATAACCATGTGTTTTACTCTAAGAATGGATGTCCTTCTATATTAGTACAGAATTGGTTCTAGGACCATCTATGGATTCCAAAGTCTATGGATGCTTAATTGGCCTATAAAATGTGTCATGATATTTACACATAGCCTTCATGCATTACTGAGTCTGCTTTGATTTCCAGATTACTTAAAATATGTACTAAAAGGTAAATAACATAAGTAGCTAAATGTATTGCACTATTTTTTATTCTGTAGTGCTTCAAATTTATGAATCCAGAAAGGTTCTCAGTTTTCTTTTGCTTTACTGAAGAGCTGATTTACAAAAAAAAAAAAAAAAAAAAAAAAAGGAACATGATATCTACAAGTAATAGAACAGAAACAAGTTAAATAATTTTACTTATGATATGGTTAATCACTAATTGAAAAAGAAAGCCATCTTCTTTTAATAATGTAACATCAATTGTCTGGACATTTTATTATGCTTTTTAAATCATATATTATATGATAATATATATATAAATATGTATATATAAAGAATTTTAGAGATGATACAGTATATAATACAGATTATGATATATATCACAATGATATCACATAAATCAGATGTTTTATTTTATATAGAATAATATATGTCCCTTTATCTTGCTGACTTATAGCATAAAATATTTTTAATGTCAATAAATAAGTAATAGCAATTATGTATATAAGATATAGGATCAGACAAAACTTAATTTTTGTAAAACTATAATGTGGAGCTCCTGGACTGGGCCATATATAAATCAAAAAAAAGTTTCTCTAAGGACATATTGTTCAAGCAGAGACTTGAAGGGAGAGAACCCATTATCTGGGCAAACTGAAAGGTAGCATGTTCCAGGCAGCAGAAAAGCCCGCTGCCCCAGGACAGTGCAGTAGAGATGTTACCTCAGCCTGAGACCAGGAAGGTTAAGCTGTCCTTGAGAATCAGGAACAAAGTGCTTCCAAACACAACGAAACATCCATCCAGTGATCTGTCAGGCAGATGTTTTTGCTTAGGTCCTACCGCAGCATATGGTCTGAGCTGGCTGGGGTCCTACAGTAGCGTGGGGCCTGCACTGGCCGCGGCAGTCAGCACCTCTTGGGTGACCACCTGTTCTCGCCTCCAATTCCTATTAAATATCCTGTCGAGGCAGAAGCACGGATCCTTAAGAGCAATGACCTGTCAGCCAGGAAGCCCTAGTTGTCAGAGCTGTGTTCAATGGCGTGCCTGCTCCTGCATGTCCCAACAGTACAAATGCCATTTGTTTATGTTTTCCATTCTTACTATTTGTCACACAGTGTTCCAAGTGTTTTACTTACATTAATGCAGTCTTTCCACCAGCTGTACAGCAGGTTCAGTGGCTATCCTCACAAGTTATAATTGGCCAGGTTTCTTTAGTACAGTGTTACACAGCTGACTAAAGACTGAGCTAGGGTTGGAGCCTAGATAATCCAGGTCTACCACTGGAGTGTGGTCATGTCCCTGAGCAAACAGCATGGGATGGTGAATGTCAGATATGTCCATGATCCCAGACATGCTGGCGACAGTGAGTTGATAGGAGATAATTACTGCCATAAGCATAAATAAATCATTCTGAGTATAGGTTACTGATTCAGCATAAGGGCAATCTAGAACAAATGGCTGTGGTACCCTAACACTATATTTTCCCACAGGGATGGCTTAGAAAGGGTGATTACTCTGTCTGAGCAAAGATTTTGGAAAATGAGTAAAAGGATCCTGACAATCACTATAGAATGTTTAATACATTTTGTGTACTTTTAAAGTGAGGTAGAGGCCTCCAAACAGCTTCCAGATCTCCTTGGATATGACATTGATGGGGTATGTGGATGGGCGGATGACAGAGCAAAAGGATTCTGTCAGTGTCCAGGCAAAGGCTTCATGACCTTGAGCATCAATGTCATGAAGAAAACATTCATGGTGGTGAACAGTCTGGGAAGGATGGCAGATGTGGCAGGATGAAGTAGATGTGATTCTTACTGTGTTGCCTTAGAGACACTCGGACTTCACAAGTGGGGCTGGCACAGTGGAAATATGCATCTAAGAGGCAAGATGTGGAACGAGGCCAAACCTATCACTGCCAATATGGAGATGGTAGTGAGATATAAGTGAAGAAAGAATATCCCTGAAAAAGTGTACTGGCTGACGGTGTGTGTACACGGTGCATTCTCTGCAGTGTGAGAAATTGGAAGTACAAATAGAAACCAAAATGTGTAATAAACATTAGGAAACAGGAAGACATTGGGCAAAGGAAAAAGGAATTAGGAGGAGAGACAAGGAAAAGAAGGGAGGGAAAAACAAGGTTAAGATGGAAACAAAGTAGAAATAAGCTGGGAGGATGTAAGGGAGGGGAGGGGAATAGGAAGAAAGGACATAAGATATGACGTGCACATTCCAAGATCCTTATGACAGATGTGTCCATTATGTAAATCTGCTGCTAGTTATCAACTTAATAATAAAAAAGAAGGTATAGGGCAGAAACAAGGTATAAGGAACAGGAGGATGTGAAGGGTTTTGACCAAGAGAAAAGAAACTGAACAGGCACATGACAAGAAAGCCAGTGAAGAACAACATTTTGCAAATGAAGAGGGATTTTATCTGAAGACATAGTTCTCAAATATAACTATGTTGATATGAAAGTAGTGCTCAAATGCCTTACCAAGCCAAAAAGCCAATCTTAATATTGCTCAGTGGTTGACATAGAACTCTTTCTGCTCAAGTTCACAAAAAATCAGTATCAAAAATCTGTTACAAAGAACATCTGCACCCTATGTTTGAACATCCCTTTGAAGGAGGGTTTTCTTTCTTTCTTTCTTTCTTTTTTTTTTTTTTTTTTTTTTTTTTTTTTTTTTTTTTTTTTTTTTTTTTTTTGTAAGGATGTCACCATATTGATATCACTGAAAGACAGAATTTCTTTAGTTTTCCATTTTTTGAGAAAGGTCTGTCTCAGCCTGGAAGAGACAATACACAAGAGAAAACTGCTTTGATTGTATTTAACGTTTTTGTTGGCCTGGTCTTTATGTTCTCAGAAAGAATCTATGAAAACTGCAGACTGCGTTGTCACCAGTCACCACCTATTGCTTTGAGATGTCAGTAAAAATGACACCTCTTTTCTAAATTATTTTCCTTAGCAACTCTGATAGAGAAGTGGCAACTTCTTCAAATGTAAGCATGTCCTGCACTGGGCTGTATTAATTGATTTGTTTATCATTTTATTTAATTATAGAATAAATGTTTATAAAGTTCATGATGTTTTACACAGTATGTGAGGACTAGAAACATAAAATGACCCACATGGAAGATGCAGTTACATTGGTGGTGAATGGTAAAACCTATGAGCAGAAAAGATTTGTTATATATTAATATGTTTATATCTCATTTATAATTCTCGCCATGGAGACAGAATACCTCTCAACCTCTAGACTTACAATAGGCACACTAAAATAGACCCTGCTCTGGATGCACCTCAGAGTCCCAATTCTGGTGGTGATCGTCCTGCACTTACCTCTTAGTGTCTTAACCCATGAGCTTTCTTTCCACTTGGAGGGATAGGTTGATTAATATCCATATCTGGACTGAAATGTTCTATCTTGCCTTTCAATATAATATGCCCAAATTCTTTCCTGTTAAAAAGTAAGAAGAAGGACATTTTAACCAAGTTTCTAAAAATGGGATTCGCTTCCTTGCATGTAGAACTGAATTAAAGAGTTAATACTTAACAAAAGCAGAAGACATAAAATGAAAGAGCAGCTGAGCAAATTACAGACAACTATTGAACTTCAGGGCTTAAAACAACTATGAATTTAAAATCTGCAATTCAGTTCTGTTAAGAATAGATTGAATAAAGAAGGATTAATGCAGGATGGAAACAGAGTTATTCAGGTAAAAATAGTACAGTTCCATTGGCTCACCTTTAGGAAAAACTGATGCACACTGACTGCGGGTACCAGGAGTCTGGTCGGGGGGGGAGATTGGCTGTGTATTTATGCTTTTCTTCTTTTAAATGTCTTCATATTCTAGCTACACAATCAATACTGTTGGCAAGATAATCCAATGGTCAGTTCTGCAGCTATAGAGTTATGGGTTTATGCAGTGAACAACCCTTTGCAGACAGTTCTTTTATTTGTAAATATGGATTTAATTCTGTATTGGGGATGGGGAAGAACCCTAAATATAAGTTAGAAAAATCATACAGTCAAATCTGGTGGCAAGTACTTGATGGCGATGAATGGTGCCCGCTGGAGTTACCTCATGTGATGGACTTGATGTCCTTGAGATTTTGTAGTACAGCTTCCTGCAGCTGTTCTCAGTCATTCTGCGGGCACCATGAGGCCTGCTGGAGGCCAGAAAAGAAATCCTTTCTCTTCTTAAAGTTCTAGGCCTACTGTTGCTCCTTTTCTTTGTATTTACTGCTTCTTGCTAGATATACTACTGCATTTATTTTTATCTTTTAATGCTTTAAAAGCTATTGTCTCTACTTGTACCACATTGAAGGGGCAGAAACAGTGACACATGTGTATCCACCACACGTAATTATTTACTTAAGGATGAAATAACACTATCTTGATTATTAAATTAGATTATGATAAGTATCATTATCAAAAGTATGCATTATGATACAGGACATGATCAAAAGGGTGCAAGTGCTATTAGCTCACAAAGACAGGATTCCAGTAAATTCATTTTTATAGTTTCAAGTAGTGAACCTTGGCACATGTGACTATTTCATTGTTTTAGCCCAATGAGGTCATTCAATTTTGATGTGATATTTTATTGTTTCCTATTATTTACCTTGTATTTAATATATAATTCAAGCTATGCTTTAAAAATTCGTAGATATGAGTAAGAATCAATTCTCCATATTTAATAGTTTTTGTAGGGATATATACAAACTAAAGTTTGTTTATTATATGGATAAAATAAAAGGGCAGAACAATAGAAATTTAAGTCTATTAATTTACAAAAGTTGAGTGAAAGAAAGTGATGGGTTAGTGGAATGATTCTAAAATCAGGTCTCGCTTCTTTCTCTGGGAAACACCAAATGGCAATGATGCCAGTGCAGTGGCAGGGGCCGGAGGCCCCGGGGGCCCAGGCATGGGAGGCCGCGGCGACTTCCGTGGGGCTTCGGCAGTGGCCTTCGAGGTTGCGGGCGTGGCAGAGGCCCGGGCTGGGGCCGAGGCTGTGGGGCTCGCGGTGGGAAGGCCGAGGACAAAGAGTGGATACCTGTTACCATGCTGTGCCAGCTGGTCAAAGACATGAAGATCAAGTCCCGGAGGAAATTTACCTTTTTTCCTTACCCATCAAGGAGTCCGAGATTGTTGACTTTTTCTTGGGCACATCCCCTCAAGGATGAAGTTCTGAAGATCATGCCTGTGCAGAAGCAAACTCGCGCTGGCCAGTGGACCAGGTTCAAGGCCTTTTTCGCTACTGCAGACCACACAGTCATGTTGGCCTGGGTGTAAAGTGTTCCAAGGAAGTAGCCACTGCCGCTCGTGGGGCCATTACCCTGGCCAAGCTCTCCATTGTCCCCGTGAGGAGAGGCTACTGAGGAAACAAGATCAGCAAGCCCACACTGTTCCTTGCAAGGTGACGGGCCGCTGTGGCTCTGTGTTGGTGCATCTGATCCCTGCCTCCAGAGGCACTGGCATTATCTCAGCCGCTGTGCCCAAGAAGCTGCTGCTGCTGGCTGATATCGATGACTGCTACACCTCCGCTAGGGCTGCACTGCTACTTTGGGCAACTTTGCCAAGGCCACCTTTGATGCCATCCCCAAGACCTACAGTGATCTGACCCCTGACCTCTGGAAAGAGACTGCGTTCACCAAGTCTCCTTATCAGGAATTCACTGACCATCTTGTGAAAACCCACACCAGAGTCTCTGTCCAGAGGACTCAAGCTCCAGCAGTAGCTACAGCATAAAGGGTTTTTACATGAGATAAATAAAATGAATTAAAGTCTGTCAAAAAACTAAAATAAAATAAAATCAGGTCTCCAGAATTTGAGCAGTGAAAATAAATGCTATTTTTGTAAGCTTGCATCCAGATACCTGAAATAGTTATCAGCCAGCTACAATAGCAGGTTCACTTTACCCTACCTATCAGTTGAGGTCAGCTAGATCAATAGGAATAAAATATTTAATTTTGTGTATTCTTAGCCCTAAAGGTTTCGGTTAGCAAATTCATGGTTGCATGGACTGGTTAACTGGTAGACAGGCAACATCAACATATGAGCCCAGGCTACTGCATGGGAAAAGAAAAAATTAATTGGCAAAGGTCGTAAGTTTGGAAAGCCAAACCAACCTTTATCTGGCTTGTGTCGCTAAAATTAAATATTCTTATTAGCTATCTAACCTCTGTATTGCTGCAACTTTTCCTGAAAAGCATCAGGACAAAGGCATGAATAACACTGACTTGTAGAAAGAGTCCATTCGTATGGCCGTCATTTCACTTCCAGGGAGCCTTGGTCCACACTGAAATGAGATTTGCCTGGTTTGGTGACAGAGGGAGTACAGAAAGGCCAGGTCTTTCATTGTTGTTTCCCTAATAGCAATATTCTTCTCAATGGCTTTGTGCTTTCAGTTAAATAAGCATTCCATTATTAGAGAAAGGAGTCTTCTTAAAAAAATCTCATTCAATGGGGATATTCTTTTATACGTGATTATGCTTTACGTTTTTAATCTATTGTGATTTTTCAAGAACTAGGATATTTTCCCTGGAATACTAAAAATTGAAGATAATTTTAAAAAATAATTCCATAACTCCTAGTTTGAAAGAAATAAAGAATTCTTTAAAATTTTCTTGTATAGTTTTGAACCATGCTTACAACATCACTTTCCTGGAAGCAAAAATATGGCAATGATTTTTTAGATCCATATATTCTTATGGAACCATCTGGCTCAAAGCTTGGGTATGGAATGATTTCCTCAAAAGAAAAGTAACATTTAGCTAGGTTAGGTGTCAAGTTGCCAGCTCACATTGTGTAAAAGTCAATATGTACCAAGTCATATTAGTGAATTTCATCTACACTGGTAGAAGGTTGTTGAACTCAATTACAGAAATGTGCAGAGTTCTATTTGATGTGTGAGGAGGTTAGAGGACCACAATCAATTAAAAGGAACACATGTATATCCTGTTCTGGGGAAACAGTTATAATATCCCTTGTCCTACTACCATTTTTGTGGTTTTCTTTTTCTTGGCATTTTCCTGTGAACATAAAACAAAGAGTTTAATAATACCCCAGTTTCATTTGGAATTGTTTTGTCAGCAGTATCTAGTAAGAACTCATACCATCGTTGTTTATGTGAATGAAGCCTCAGGCAGCTACAGTTTAACGTGCTGTTTCTTTTTCTGTAGCAAAACCATTTGACAGTGGACAATATTTGGACATTTACGCAATTACAAGGGACCAGGCTGGAGAATACGAATGCAGTGCGGAAAACGATGTGTCCTTCCCAGACGTGAAGAAAGTAAAAATTGTCGTGAACTGTAAGTCTTAGTATTATTTTTCAGGGTAATTTGGGAGAAAAGATCAACCAGGCCAATTGCTGTGTGAAGTCGATACTGCTGTTTGCCTAAGAGGTGGTCCAGTGCTAGATATCACCCTCTGACAGTGAAAATGTGTGCATGTTGAACTTTGGAGCAAATTGTTTTACGTCATACAACTATTCCAACTGGTCCCACAGGAATTCTGTTCAATGTACAGATTGGTGTGATTCCAGTATCATTCTACTCTCCAATGTACTAAAGGATGGTAACTTTATATCTAAAGTCAGCTGATTTCTTCCTCAATGGCTTTCACCTGGTGGATCCCAGAACTTGGTTTATGCTTACTTCCCAGTCAGATCTGATAGAGAGACCTGGCTCTAAGAGGAGACCTGACTGGGGAAATAGCTCAGTGGAGTAAGCACTTGCCTGGCAAGCACAAGGTCCTGAGTTTGATCCCTGGTACCACCAAACAAAAAATAAAATAAAATAAAATAAAATAAAATAAAATAAAATAAGAGGAGACCTGTACTGTGCTGCTTGTATTACTTGAATGACTTAAGACAGAAAATTAAGCAAGAATTTCCATGTTTCTAGGAAGCTACCATTTTTGTGGGTTTTTTTCTTGGCATTTTCCTGTGAACATAAAACAAAGAGTTTAATAATACCCCAGTTTCATTTGGAATTGTTTTGTCAGCATTATCTAGTAAGAACTCATGCCATCGTTGTTTATGTTAGCTGCATGCAGGAGTATCACTGCTATTAGTTTATCCTCTATCTACATGTCCCAAGACATTGAAATGAACAACTTTTTAATATTACTGAGTTTCAAAAGCAATAACCAGTCTTTATTTTTTTATACAAATAGTCTGATAGTCTTTCTTTACAATATGATCCTATTAACTCTCCCAAGTAAAACACCTTCGGTATACCAGCACTAGACACACAAGTTCCATCGTCCAATTTACAATTCCCTTTATACATATTTCCATATCTGATGCTTGAGATTAAAGGGGATTGTCTCAAACATATCCAGAAATGCTGAAACAGTTATTTCACATTAATGAGAGTCAGTCTCCAGGACCAAAAATATAACTTCCCAAACGCTCCGAGTAGTTGCGCTCTCTGCCAGGGCACATGGCTGTCATCAGCTCCCCTTTGTCAGCTAGGAGCCTGGAACTCCGTGCTGCACTGTCCCTCTTGGACCGAGCCCCTGTGCATGGCATGAGGTAGGGGAAGGCATTTTTCGGGCAGGATTTCAGTGACTCCTGCTGACAAGCCTTAGTGAAATCACTAGAGGAGTTTACCAGAAGTAGGAAACTGCTGGGCCTACCTGCCCTATTGAATCTGAATTGGTGGTGTGCTTGGCCTGGGTTGCTAGGTTTTGGCAAGTTGTTACTGATGCTTAGTAGTCTTTTTATAGAGAGCTATGGGGCTCACCTCTTTGGGGCCTGCAACACACACACACACACACACACACACACACACATACACACACACACACAAAAAAAAAAAACCGAAAAGCTGATGGAGGACCACATTTCTATGACTATGTGTGTACTAAGTTTATTTTGGGGTGCTTGGTAAGAAAGAACTACAACACTTAGAGAGTGGTATTTTTATCTGCTAGCATTGAGAAATAAAATAATAGATTCAAATCTGTCCAGTAGGCCGCACATCTAGACTAGCTATGTTCATGTCCTCAAAACTCACAGATACAGCATTCTTTAAAGGAATGTCTCCAATAGGGAAGTCATTGAAAACCCACCACTGTCTAGCTTTCCATGGTCTCATACTCTACAAAATTCACTACTTTCCTTGGTATTTATAGATTCTTAGTTTTAATCCTCTAACTCTAGCTCATTGTCACCTCTTCTTTAATCTGATTTTCATTTTCCAGCACATGTGAGGACTTTAGACCGAATTATGGAGACAGAAACCAGGAGAAAACTAAATAGAAAGTTTAGGCATGGAAACTAAGCATCAACCCAACTATGTCACCATCTAAGGGGTCTGAGTACAGGAGAGAACCTATCCAATAATCAAAAGGACAGAAACAGTGATAATGAGATGTCAAGAACTATGAAGGGCTATGGGATTCATCAATGTCCACAGAGACAAGGACAAATGAAGCTTATTACTCACAGAAATATCATAGCCAGCAGGTTGTCATTTCCTTCCATCCATCTACTATGTTCCAACCTGTGCAGGAGCAGCACTAGGGGACCCCTGCATATCCTAGGTCTAGGCCCTGCATCCTGCATTTAGACATTTGGTTTCCCGAGTGTCATATCACTCCTCCGGACTGCACACAGACCTGCTCTGTTCTCCACAGGGAGAACTATTACCATCCTCCAAGCTCGTGCAGAGGTAGCTAGGAGCACTCTGCTGGTAGTTCTGCTCCCAGAAGGGCAACTGTGACACAGATCCTGGAAGAACTGTGCTCTGACACAGAGGGGAGCAGGGAAGAGGCAGAAATCCTGCCCGATGAGAAGAGGTTGTCAGTGGGTGTCTCAGGTGTCAGAGACCTTGAAACATGTGGGACAGAAGACTGCCAATCACATTAACTCATGTAGGAAATGGGAAGGAAAAACTGGAAAGTGGATAAAATAAGGTACAGAAATATTTCATACACCACGACACAGGCTACCTATTTCAGAATCAATTTCAGGTAGATAAAATACTGCTGCAGACATATTAACTTATCTCACATTAAAAAGGAAATGGACTCAACAGTGTTTTTAAATGACTTAAAATAAGGAGTTGGTCATCTTCCCCTACCTCCCCATAGCCCTGACCATTCACATGGGCATAACTGTTCTGTGGAGAAGTTTGCTTTGCACTGATAGTGTTCAGTTGCATTCACTGTGTTGAATGCTAGCCGTGTTCCTGCACACGGAGCTCATGCACACACAATTGTTGTCTGAGTTGCATTGGTGTGTTAACGAGAATATCAATGTTTATGTCCTGTTGGTGGCAAAGTTCACAAAGTGTTAATCTTGCAAAATTGCCCCTTAAAAAACCAAAAATTGAGAGCTACCTGTGGATTTCATTGAGTTGATTTCCCAGAGAAAATTAGCCCAAGCTTACTGAACAAACTTCAGTTCTCTGAAGCTTCGAATTGAGCACAGTGGTCTATGTTGCCAGCAACGAGTGTGGATCCCCTGATAACCTAGACTCCCTGACGGTGTGTCGGGCCAGGTTCAAGGAAGCCCTGCCTTTCATTGTTATTCATCAATATTGATTGTGCATATGGAATCGCAGGAGCTTTGTGGGTTCTCATTTGCAGAGAAACTCTGTCCTTTTCCCCAAATGGGACTGAAGATGAAATGTAATAAATTTTCATAAGCTCAGGGTAGATGCAGTCATGTGGTAAGTCAATTTGAGAAAAAGATTTAGGTTTCCTGCAAGTATGAAATATTTAATGTTGTACCATTCATCTAATAAATCCTCTGCATTTAACATGTATAGAAAACACACAATCAGGAATGTGCTATTTGCACAGACTTTATATCATTTTAATGTTGATTTCTATTAAACTGAACTTAATACTTTGGTGGCACAATCAATTGAGTTAGCTTATTTTTGGAGGTTGGGCTGGTTTGTTGGATAAGAATTCAGTTTATTTTGAGTTGCTTACAGAAAGCCTTACTAGGCAGAGAAGAAGAGCTGCAAGGTCTCGGCCACCAAAGAATGGCACAAATCATTATTTCTTTGTACAATATTGTAGGTTTTCAGTTACCTTTCATGAATATTTTCTTTTATTCTTGTATATTTCTTGCTAAATAAAAAAATTAAAATAGTAAAAAGGAATAATAGGAATTATATAGATTGTTATCATAAGTAGAGCATGGAGAGACTGAAATAGAGAGAGTGCAAGAGGGAGTGAAATTAGGACAATTTTTAGAGGGTGCTAAATGAATCAATTTAACACTGTCTAACACTTGGACAGGTGTTATATGTTATCAGTCTGAGTGGAAAGAAATAACGGGAAGACTGGATTAACATAGCTTTAGATGTCTCGCTGAGTTTATCTTGCTCTAAGGAAGCCCCGAGCCACACAAACTTCTCACATTTATTGAGGGCTACAAACAGGCTAAAGAAGGTGCATTATTGATTTGGTATAAGCAAATAACTCTAAGTTTACAAAATCACTAGTTGCTAACTTCCCAGGTAAAGGAACAAAGTATAGCCAGGTCACCACCTTGAGGAATCTGTTACCTTGTCTCCAGCCTGGTGGAATTACAAGGCGTCAGTTTCCTTACATTCTGTTCTTTCCCTTTACTAACTTGGACAGTAAGCTTCTGACTCATATCACTACAGACAAGTTCACCTCTTCATTTACATTTGTGTTCTGTCCATAACAATAGCCTAGTGGATAGAAGACCTATCACCTTATGTGTAACAAAATCTAAGTGTGAGGGGGCCAGGGAGATGACTCAGTAGAATAAGTGCTTCCCTGACAAGCCCAAGGCCTGAGTTCAATCCCTGGTTCCACCCCCCAAAAAAATATCTAAAGCATGAAGAAATTTCAGGGAGTGGATGGATTTAACTAAGCCCAGAACATGGATCGCTGTATGTCTGGTTAGGAAAGAAGAGAACAATGTCTGTAAAATCCTCACATTCATCAGTGGGGGTGAATTCTAGAAGCTACCATAGACCAATCTTGCAGGACAGATCAGCAGAGGGGAGCAGATTTCCACATCAACAAGCCTGGAAGACCAAGCCCTTTCTTGAGTTCCATCTCTAGTAAAGGGGCAAGGGGTGCCTGTGTCCTGTGACAGGTACCTGTTATTTCCACCCTCTCTGCACGCACTACACGTGAGAGTGTCTGCTTCACAATGTGTGGCTTGTGGAGGCCAGTTATTAGAAAATGACTTACTCTAACATAAGTTACTGGACTTTGAGATCTTAGAAAAGACTTCAACTCTGAATCACAATTTCCCTTTCTGAAAATTCAAGGCAATTGTATGTCTTACAAACATTTAATTTAGCAAATACAAAATTTCATCAATATACATTTTCAAAATTAAAAATATTTATACATGTGCAATGACTTTGAAAATACAAAAATTTATAAATGTTCCTCGGTTGATGGACATTTGAATTGTTTCCAAAATTTAGCTATTACAAATTGTGCTGCTATAAATATGAGCATTCATCTATTACTGCGGTATGATGTTTTAACTTATTCTGGAAAAATATCCAGAAGGACAATAGCTAGGTCAAATGGGACCTCTAATCTTAGGTTTTTTAAGAATCACCACACTGACTTCCACAGAGGCTGCACCTATCTACACTAGCACTACCAGTGGAGAATCATTCGTTTCCCCTCACCTCCTCTAGCGTGTGTCGTTGGCTGATTTCTTGAGGACAGCCATTCTTCCTGTGGTGAGATGGAGTCTCAGTGTTGTTGTAATCTGTATTTGTTAAATAGCCCCTGATGTTGAACACTTTTCATATATTTGGACAATTGATATATTTAATAGAATGGAGTACCAATCCAATATACAAAAGATAAGCTTGAGGTATTTATAGGTAAATAGGGGTACTAGAGACCATATGCATGAGGTAAATACAGATGACTTGCATGTATAAACATCCTATTGTCTTCTGAGTATAAGAAACTGAAATTGTAAATGAAATCTGACAGGTACAATAGATATTATGAAAGGGAAAGAAATTTGTCAAAAGAAAAGAACAGGAAGGGAAAATAGCTCAGTGTAATAAGTGCTTGCCCAGCAAACCCAAGGTCTTGAGTTTGAACCCTAAAACCACCAAACACACACACACACACAGAAACATGCACACACACACACACACTGGGAGGAGGAAAAAGAGAAAAGAAAGAAGAATAAAAAAATTATATGTATGTACACAACAGCCAAATTGTACTACTAATCTCTCAGAGTTCACTGACAGGAAAAGTTAGTGTTCTTTTTATTTAATCAACTCTGCAATACTGTCTGGTAAGGACAACCATATTCAATATAAAAACTATTGTTAATTTTTTACCATCTTGTTTGGAAATTCTGCATCATTTTATTGTCTTTAGGCTCTTTAAAATAAATAAGAATAAATGTTAAGCTTTGTATAGAAAATTTTATAAATTTTGTGTATTGCATATAATATTACAAATAAGTGATTTTTAAAAATATCTAAATATAAGCCCAATTTACTCTACAGTGTAACCTAAATAGGGGAGAGCATTTTATTATTTCTTGAAAATTGACATATTCCTTTCACTTAGAGCAAAAAGATATTTGTACAAATTTGTTGAATGAATTATTAAAGAAATTACAACCTCATGGGTAAAGTTATAAGTCATTCTTCTTGGGAAAAAAGAGGGAAGAGGTGTCTGTTTTAGTTCATAATTATTTTTCTACCAAGAGAATGATGATGATATTGATGGTTTATTCTTTAAACTTCGCCAGTCCTTTGTGTTTTTAATTCTGAGACTAGGTTTCACTAAGTTGCTTGAGTAGACTGAGTTTGAAGCACAGTCTTCCTACTTGAAATGTCCAGCTGCTGGGAGTATAGGAATCCACCTCCATGTCCAGCTGCTGGAGTATAAGGTGTGCACCTCCATGTCCAGCTGCTGGGAGTATAGGCGTGCACCTCCATGTCCAGCTGCTAGGAGTATAGG
>PVKA01040294.1:0-10873 GCA_004027165.1 Ctenomys sociabilis | reverse complement strand
ATTCTGCATTTATTTTTCTGATACCAGGGATCAAAATCAGGACCTGAAGCTTGCCAGGCGAGCACTTATTCCACTGAGCTATCTCCCTGGCTGTCATCCTGTATTTTAAGTAACTGGGCAGCACCAGGTCTTGTGTCTGGTGCCAAAGATGCAGGATCCCTGACGCACACCCCTTCTCACTGGGGTTCCAGTATCGATCGACCGTGAGCCTCTGTCCTCTTTGGAGGGGAGGTGGTAACCTGCGGTGCATTTCTTCTTGTGAATCACCTCTCCCAGCTGCATCCTTTGCTCTCCCCTCCCTGACGCCACCACCGCCGCAGCCGCCAGCCTGACACCTACTCAGGGAGCCCGAGAGGCGAACTGCACATGACAGCCGTGGGGGGAAACAGCAATAATATTTTTTTACAAAGCTGTTTCTCAACCCAACTGTTATGTATCGTGTATTTCAAAGAAAAATGAGGATGGCGACAACATTTTTTATTATTCAGTTTTATTCTTCTACTGGTGGCCTTAACTCTTAGAGGAGACAGTGTGCTATTCTGTTTAGCTCTGAGCACAGTGCTCTCCCTTCGTGGTTCATTCTAGAGAAACATGGCTTTGTGTAGAAAGGTAAGATTTATTTTTGCCAGTAAAAGAGAAGGTGGGTTGCAGCCCAGGGGGCAGCAGGAGGAGGTAGCTGGTGCGGGAGGCCGGCGCAGACGCGCTCTGGCATCACTGTCTGGGGAAGTGGTCGCTGCATCTGTGGCGCTCTGACTTCTAGCGCTGCCACAGACTGGGAGGGAACACAGTGGCCTGGTGACACCCTGCAGTTCTGCACGAGTGGTTCATGAAATTGCAAAGCTGCTTTGTGGCAGTATTTGCACGTCACCACCTTAGGCCCATTTATGGCACTTGGCTGGTGTGTGTGTTTTATAAAGATGCCCGGATGCATTTTAATCTCTTAAAGTCAAGGCAGACCTTGAGGGTTGACGGTAAACAGAACTGATTGCCTGTGCTGTGGATGGAGCAACGGCTCCTGGCCCCGCCACAGGCCTGGGGAGCCCTCCACGTCATACCCCTCCACAAGCACCGTCCTCTGCAGTGCAGAACAGGTGAATGGGGTCATGAGACCGGAAGTGGAGGTCTGGCTACTGTCCTGCTCTGGGCTCTTTTCTTGGTTTTTGTTTGCGGGGAGTTTGAGACAAAGTCTCTCTATATAGCTCAAACTGGCCTTGACTCACAAGGTGCCCAGGCTGGCCTCAAACTTCCTCCTGCCTCAGCCTCCCCAGTGCTGGGGGTTATAGGCATGTGCCACCTCACCTAGCTTTCTGGCCCTATTTTTACTTCTGTAAAAAGCAAGCACTAAATGACAATGCTTGTGTCAGTATCTGGGGGGAAACAGCTTTGGGCAGATGAGACACAGCCAAGGGAGAAAAAAGTGGGGCTCCTTCAGGGCGGTTGAAGCTGGGCCGCAGGCTCAGGAGCCTCCCTCAGGCAGCGAGAGCTGGGCTGGGTCCAGAGCAAGCGTCTGTGTTTCCCAGGGGCAGCTCTCTCTGCACACCCCTCCAGTGGTTACACAGCGTGCAGAATCGGGACCAGGCTATATTGTCACCAGCTTATATTGTCTCCGACCTCAGGCTCCGGGTACTGGGACAGTTGCTGCTCCTCTGCCTTAGTTTCCCTCAACCTTTCCAAAAACAGTTTGCTTTGGGTTGAGGCAAGAATAGAGAAATTTAATAAAGGGAGAATTTTAGTTTGTTTTTTTTTCTCAAATGCCACACAGAGACCAGGGGCTTTTGTGGAACTGCCGAGATCCCTGTAGTCCGCCCTGTGCAGGTTGTCCCGAGCCGAGGTCCCGATTTCCTCCTTGTTCTCGGGGCCCTGAGCTTTTGTTCCTCAGTGGCATCTGCCTACAGGCCTAATGGCCGGTGGCCCAGTTATGAGCGAAAACCCAGGATGAGATAATTTGGGTGCCCTGCATCATTGCTATTCAGATTTAGTCCTTTAGGCTCAAAATGCCCGAAATAGAGATTTTGCACTGAAATACAATAGGGGACCCAAAACCAGGCCTTGATCACAGAGGGATGGAAGGGTGGAGGGGTGGGGGGACGGAAGCACAGTGGAGGGGGTGGGAGGCGAGGGAGGGGCCCTGCGTGCTTGCAGTCCCACATCCCGTCAAGGCCAGCTCTGGTTTAGGACAGGCCGTTGCCCTATATTCTCCCAAAACTGAGTAGGAGGCTCCTGCCCAGCAAACACCAGGGGTCTGGAAGGCTCCTCGTGCCAGGAGAGCCTACATGCAGGTGCTTTCCAGGCAGGACCCGCCTTACCTGCCGCTTCAAAGATCCTTGCTTACCTGGGCACTGGGCCAGCGGTGTGCCCAGGCATCCCACGACAGTGAGGTTCATTCTGCCCTCTGTGATGAAGGGTGCAGCTCATGCTTCTGCAGCTCCCAGAGTGCACTGTGCTGTCTCCACAGGGTTACTAGAACATTCTGGATGGCCGTCATGTGCAGGGGATACACATGCATCCTTGGTGTTCTGCCTCTCAATCAGGGACACAGATCTGCCCGTGGCTGGGGACACGGGAACGGATATTCTGGGCCAACGGCCCTCCCTCCTGCCCAGTTGGCTCTGGCCAGTATTGGGTTCCAGGGCAGAAGAGACGTCCGGTCCTTGGGCTCTGCATTCTGCTCCTTCTCTGACCTGGGTGAGTGTGCATTTTCATGGGCCTCAGTTTTCTGGTCTGTAAGGCAGGAACCTTGCAGTCCCCCAGAGGGCTTGTGTCACCTTACCGACGGCTCTGGGGCCCTGACTCACCCTGTGGGCATCTGGAAGCCCAGGTAGGAGGGTGGGCATTGTGCCTGGCGCCCTTTACCACTGCAGACCACATGGCCTAGATCTCCGGGGACAAGAGGAGGTGGTAAGAGCTGGCACAAGGCCCTCCTATAGCATAGCCCGAGTCCGCTAGCCTTTCTGCACCTTTCTGATGCCCAGGGACAAGAGCAGGACCCTCCACGGTCCTGAGGGGCATGCGTATCAACCCTGCAGGTGGCACTGGGGATCCAGGGTGCCTGCCCCGAGGGATGGGGGGTTGGCACAGGGTGCTTATCCTCCCAGGCAGGGGCAGCCTTGCCGGCCGCAGCAGAGCGATCACAGGGCCCCGGTCTGTCTCTGCTTGCCTGCTTGCCTGTCTGTCTGAACACCGTGGTCCTGGCATCTGCAGGCCTACACCCAAACAGCGCCTGCACGCACCGGGACAGTGGCAGTGGCCCCATGATGCCCGGGTCCGGGACCAGTGCGGCTGCCGGGATGCGCTTCAGCCTTGGCTCTCTCTCTCCAGCTCTCTGGGCCAGGAGCGCGGAAGTCCTGGCCTTGCTCTCCCAGCCCGGCGCCCGCCAAAGGCTGGACCGCACAATCGTCCAGTGTCCCCACCAGCCAGCTGGGACGCTGTCCCCGGCACCCCCGCCCGCCGGCTCCACACCCTCCCATGGCCCCCTCTGAACAGCCACAATCAGGAGCCTGTTTCCATGCTGGGAACAGGGGCACTGGCACAGGCTTCTCACCGAGCTGGGTAATTTAAGGTATTTATCACTATTTGGAGAGCTCTGCTTGTTTGGAACCCATTCCCCCTCCAGCTCTCAGACATGGTGCGAGCGGTGTTTTCGCTCTGAGAAGGAAGTGCTGGATCCTTCCGCTGCTGCCCGCCGGATCTGGACATGGCCCTCCGGGCTGTGGTTTGGGGTTCATTCTTCAAGTATTCAGTTCCCTGGGCCGTGACCTCTGGGATGACAGTGATTTCCTCAAGAGGTGGCTGGTGACCTAGTGAATACATGGATATCCCAGAAAGTGCCCGCCCCCAGGCGAGGAGAGCCCCGCAAGGCGCTGACCACCACCTTGCTCCCTTCCCTTCCCTTATCCATGAAGCCTGGCCCAAGCCGGCAGCTGAACAGGACAGAGTGCAGCCGGGGAGGCCCTGCAGAATCTGGACTCAGAGAAGGGAAAGGGGTTTTGCTGGCCTGGGGCACTACAACCCAAACAGGCCATAGGTCTGTGCCTGCTGTGGTCTCTTTGTCCCTGGGTGCCAGAGAAGACACAGGAGAGCCAGCCCTCAAACCTGGGAGCTTCCTCACCTTCAGGATCTCCTAGCAAGGGCATACATCCCTCACCGCAGAAGTCCTTCTGCCCTGTCTTTTCAGCCCCTCCATCACCTGCTTGTGTCACCCTGCCCACCCAGCTCAGCTTTCTTTGTGGGTCCTTCATAGGCTAATGCATGTGTGCACATGCATTAATCTTTCAAAGTTTTATTAACAAAACAGAAACACAAACACAAGGCAAGATGCTTTGTTATTACATCTTATCTGACCATACAATGTAGTAGCAAGTTTTTTGTAAGAGCACTTCAGTGAGAACTGTCAATATATTAGTTCCATCAAAACTGGCAGATTGAAATATCTAGTATTTGATACATGGAATTTAAAAAATAACAAATATTAGAAATCAAAGAGTTCTCTCCCTCAAATGAGGGGATTCCTTGCTTCTTGTAATCATAGAGCAAAAAAGTTATCAAGATTCCTGTTGTACTCCAAAAGGAAAAAACTGAGGGAATTCATGGATAATTTTCACTGCCTCATTGTAAAGTCCCAGATCAAAAGGACTGTTATCGTCTCTAAACTAGACATAGGATGCACACAGGATGGTTGCCTTGGCTGTTACTTTTCCAACTACTTCCACGATTCCAGGTAGCTGTTCATCAAGCGGCTCCATCAATTCAGTGGTTCCATTGTTTCCTTCTCCGTCTGAAAGGACAAACATTTTTCCAGTGGGGTGAATCTTTTCCAGCTTCCCTGTGAAGCAGGCTGGCCGGTCAGTGAACAGATATCATGCTGGCGTTGATGCGCGACTTGGGCAAATCCACCACACCCACCATGATTAGTCCACTTCTGACTACTCCCGGCAGTTTTCCAGGTTCTTCCTCTGGGGCTCAGTTGTGCAGTTTCCACTTTCCGCTGTCTGACTTGACCAAGGTTGCTAGCTTTGACCAGGCTTCTTACCTGGAAAATGGGAACAAAGATAGCACCAGCCTGAGGTGCCTCCATGTGGCCCAGAGCCTCAGGAGCTGCCTGCCAGGAGCGGTGCCTTGCTGGGTGCCAGCTGGCCCCATGGGGATGATCGCCATGATGTCGTAGCCACCTGGGAATCCAACCCCGGCAGACAGTCTGTCCCAGGTGACTCTGATGCTTAACGTGGACTCCTTGGTGTCGTAAAAACAGCTCAGACTTGGTTGCTATGTGACCGTGGTCATGGCTCCTGAGCAGATGCGCCTGGACTTCCCTGGAGCAGCTGCTGAAGGCCTTGGTGCAGTCGGCAGTGATGCCTGGTGGACGCATTTCTGTGGCACATGCACTGGCTACCCAGTGTTGTCTTACTGCATCACCAATAAGGATGGGAGGGACAGGAGTAGCACACGGGACCTCAGCACTGCTCATGAACGGCTTCTGCAGCTGCTCTGGCCAGAGCCCTCTACATGTTCTGTAGAACGAATTAAATGTCAGTGACTCTGGATTAGATGCAGCGTGCGACAGGTGTGTAGAGGCCTACAGTGGCATGGGACCCAGCAGGCCACACACCCTCCAAGGGCTGGCTTTCTTGGGCTCAGCACACAGATTGTGCCAGGCCCCAGCATGGGCCTCACTGTGTGGTTTAATTTGAGAAGGAAAACAAAACATTTTGTTTTTCTGGAGAAGCATGCTGCATAGCTCTGAGTCTCCTCACTGCGTCTCCCCACTGGGATGGCCCCATTCAGACGCATCAGCCGTCACGCGTGTGTCTGCCTGGTGATCACACCGAACGGCCCAGGGACAAGTGCCTTGGAAATGCTTTCCAAGCTAAACCAGAAAGGGCAGGCATCCTTATTTGTGAAATGGGGCATTTGACACTGGGATGGATCCAATTAGGAAACATGGGCGGACACAGTGACTTCAGCTTTCCTTGAGCTGCCGTACGTGGCAGCAGCAGGGACAACATGGCATCAAGCTGCCGCCCTTGCCCTGTGCCCCGTGCCCCGTGCCCATCAGGCCAGATGGAGGCCACCGTTCCCGGCCCAGGGCTTTGCTCCTCTCTCTTGGCCCTGGACCATACAAATGAAATGTGTGCAGGGTGAGCAAAATATATGGTGAATATTCCAATTTTTAAAAATTGCAGTAAAATCAATCCTCAATACTGCAAAAAAAGAAAAACAAATTGCAGTGAAAGATACATGGCCACGAATCCCCCTCAGAATTCTCCCTTCTGCTCCAAATGGAGCAGCTCTGGAGTTCTCTTTCTTGAGTGTTTTTATGAGACAGGACCAGACCTCTGGTGAGCGCTTTTGCCGAGCACCACCCAATGGAGAGGCAGGCTGGTAAGAGATGCCGTGTGCTCTGCCAACTTACCGACCCGAGGTGGCACCATGTGGCCTTGCAAAATCAAAATGACCATGAAAGGTGAACATTTCCAGTAGATTCAGGACCCTGAGGCGACCACCATGGCACATCTGAAGGCATCCGAGGAGGGCCGCAGGGCTGCTTTAGAGAGTGGCGAGGATGGCGGATGAGCATTGGATGTGAGGATTTGGGGGGTGGGGGCACTTTCAATCCTGCCTTATACACCATTGAGTAAAACATAACAAAAGCCACTGTCGCCAGGTGCTGGGAAAGAACTTCACTCGGTTTGGGGCTGGCACCAGCACCAGCTGTGCTCAGGCTCCCGATCAAAGCCAGGTCCTCAAGCACCTTATTTCCCTGTGCCTTAGTTTCCCCTCCTGCTCCAGCCTATCCATGCCTTGCTCAAAGGCCTGCTGTAAGGCTGATGTGATAAATGTGGGTGGTGTCCAGGGCACTGTCCAGCAGCTGTGAGTCCTCGCTCAACCCTGGGGAAGAAGTTACCCCTGCCACTCACAAGCTCCACGCCTGGCCCCAAGAAGAACCTGGTTCTGCCCCAAGAGCTTGAGGTTGTTGTGGGTTTGCAGGAGGTGGTGGGTCTTGGGTTGGACCCCACACACCCAGGGCCATCTCTGTCAGGCCCCCACACTCAGCAGTGACCTTTGCCAGCGTGGTCACTTGAGAGCCACTTAGCTCTCTCTGTGGCCTCTTGTGCTGCTGTCAGCAGAGTGCCGTGTTGTTGAGATGGCCACACGGGCTCTGAGAAACAGACTGAGGGCAGGAATAAGGTCACCTGGTGGCTCGGTTCCTGGGTATGTCTCCTGAGACAGGAGCCAGAGGCTAAGGGGTGGTCCCAGGAAGCCCTGCATCTGCTTTCATTTATCACCTGGCTCCTCAAACATGCCCAGCGAGTTCCTCCCGGACCATGTCTCTGTCCCCATGCTGTGGTCTCATGACCTACAGTGCTGTGTGCTCCTCATGCCATGGCTTTGTTACTTTTTGCACAGCACTGTCACCATCAGGAGGGAACAGGGACCCTGCTGTCATTAGTAACTGTGGCCCCAGAATGGCAGCATGCCTGGCACACAGATGTCATTCAGGATCGCCATTGCCCAGGGCACCATTTGTAGGCCACCGCCTGCTCAGATGTTTTATTGCATTCATTCAGGCCTTCCAGTGGATCCATTTTACAGATGAAGAAACTGAGGCATAGTTTGATGATGACAAGAATCATCACAAGGATGACCTACTTGGGAATCAGTCTAGAGACAGTGAGGTTCATTTCAACTCTCAGCCTCTAGGCTTTACAGGTCGGTTGGCTCCATGCTATGGAGTGGTAAAAAGAGAGATGCTTCGCAGAGGATGCAGCGAGCAACCTGCCTGGCTGGGAGGCTTCCTTCTCCTCCCCTTTTTTTGTTTTACTTAGGTCCCAGCCTATTGGATGGTGGGACGCACATTCAGAGCAGGTCTCTCCTCTCCATTTGCTGCCCCATCTGCCAATCATCATGGGACCCACCCTCCGAGGTATACGTGGAAGTGGGCGTTACTAGTCCACTAGGCACCTCTCAGTTCAGTCGAACTGGTGATCAAAACGAACCCTGGCATACAGGCACATTGGAGCCTCAGCAACCATCCTGGTCATCTACCACGAGGGCAGGAACATGCCTTTCTCCATGCCAGCTGTTAAAGATGCCACACAATGGAGGAAAACGTGAAGTTTGCTTTGTTTTTCTAATTGGGAAGGAAGAAGATAGAAACTGCATTTTATATTTTCCAAGAGTTGCAGCACACAGCATCTCTCAGGTACCGACTGTGCTTCCTTTCTTCTTGCCTCTGGGCAGCCGGGAGAAGGGCTGCCTTAGCCCACCCTGCAGGCCCTGGGAAACAGGCTGGGGGCTTGGGTAAGGTCACAGGGTCCCTCAGCTCCTGGTGATGTCTCCTGAGACAGGGAGGTCTTTTATTACTTTCAGAAACAAATCACACAAGACTGAAGCACCAGGTGTTAACGCATCAGTTTTCTGAGATGTGTGTCCCAGCTCACCTGTCCTTGTCTTGAGGGACATCAGCAGGAAAGATCAACTGTGGAAGTGAAGGCAGGAATCCTGGATTTGGGGAGTGCTGGGCCCCTGCCCCTTGCGGCAGAACCTCAGCAGTCTTGGAGGTAGGATCACACTGTTTTGGCTTTACCTTCTGCTGGCACCGGTTCACAGGTCGTGTTGAGGCCCCATGAGAACCATTGTCTCAGATGCAGACCCACGACCAGCCTGCATGGCTTTCTCAGGAAGTTTTCACTTGGCTCTGCAAATGTGAAGGTTGCCACTCAACATTCCTAAAGAAAGAGTACTCTTAGGATGCATGGGTAGGGAAAGGGATTTGTTACAGGGAAGTGGGTTGTGCGGTCACTGTGAGGTCTAGAGCTCTGTGTTTGGCCAGTGACTGAACCAGGCCAGTGACAGTAGAGTTCCAGCCAAAGAATGGCAGCCTGGATACTAAGAAGAGCTGAGGTTTTTGGTTCAAGTCCAAAGACAGGAAGAACTAGGGTCCCAGCCTGCAGCCTTGTTGTGGTATGTGGTCCTTCACCTGATTGGATGTGGCCCACCCATATCGTGAAGAGAAGTCTGCTTTATTCAGGATACAGAATCACGTGTTCACCTTGTCTCTCTAGAAGCACCCTCACAGCCACCCAGGATGAACACAAGAACCCCTCTCAGCCCCAGCCAGCTGGGGGAAGTGTCCCAGCCCCCGCATCCCTCACCCAGTGATCCTAGAAGAGTTGGAAAACATTGCCCCCTCGTAGACCTCTGTTTCCCAGCCTGATTCGTCTAGAAACTCGTGACTTTTTCTGGTTCCGTCATAGGTGAATGACCCTGTGGTGGTGGCAGCAGTGGCAGCCACACCTAACAGAAAGCAGGGGGGGGTTGGGCTCTGGTTTTGAGTGCTGCCAGATGCTGTAACCACGGCAACCAGCCATGGCAACCATACCGCTCTGGGTAGGGGTTGCCCAGGAAATGTTCAGCCCACCCAGTACCTCCATCTCTGTATTCGTCTGATAAATGGTACCATCTTCCTGTGTTTCATGTGTTCTGGAATGGGGCTGACATTTTGAGGGTCAAATCTCTGCTTTTTGCATGGCTCAGCATGCCATTCAAAAAGAGAGATCCTGGGCTCCCTCCTGCACCCCAGGAAAGAGGGGCAGAGAGTTTCAGAATTGTGGTGAACATCTTGGGAGAGTCCCACGTGGGCTGCACTGAACACTAACTCTGGGGCTTTGCTTGGTGTTCACTTTGACTCACTCCTTGAGGTAGCCCTGTGCTTGGGTTAGGGCTTTTGGCCTCAAAAGGACCAGGTCCACTGGGCCTGCAGTGAATATCTTCAGGTCACTGCTGGGATCAACCCAATGGAGTCAGAATGAACCCCTCAGAGCATCCAACATAGATTAATTTTTCTCTGGAAATAGTAAAATATGAGCTTCTTCCAGCTACTTTAGACCTTGGAGTTTCGGGGGGTATCCTTTATTTTCCAGCGCCAACCTACTACCTCCAAGGGATATATTGTTTTAAAAATCATTTGAGATGGGCATGGTGCCACACACCTGTCATCCCAGCTACTCAGAGGCCGAGGCAAGAGCACTGCAATTCAAGGCAAGCCAGGGCAACTTAGTGAGACTCTGTCTTAAAATTTAGAAAACAGGGATGAGCCATGCTGGGCTTATGCCCTGGCACTCTGGGTTCACCCCCAGGACCACCAGGAAAAAAAGTCATTAGTTGGCCAGTTTTATTTGGTGTTTGAATCTTGCTCGCTGTTTCCCTGCCAGACACATTGCTGGGCGGTTGGCGGGTGGCTGGCAGCTGCTTATTGTAGGGATGGTAAATGTGTGAGCGGGGAATGCAGTGTGAAGGCACAAGTTCTGGTCATGGGAACTCACTGCTGCAGGATGTTCAGCTCTGGGCTGGCCTAGGAGCCCCGGGGAGCAGGAGAGGAAGGAGGAGGAAGAGGAGGAGGAGGAGGAGGAGGAGGAGGGCACCGGTGGGTCCTGGTTCCTGGCTGCCTGGAAATGGAGAAGGAGCGCGAGGACACAGCAGGGCTGTGAGGAGGGTGGGGTGAGGAGGGCAAGGCCTGGGCTGGCGGTGCTGTTGGCATGGAAGTCCTGCTCCTGCCAAACTTGCTGCACACGCAGGTGTGGCTCCTCCTCACAGCACTGGCCTTTCCTTTCGCACTTGCTTCTGTGAGGTATTATGGAATATTCTAGAATTGTTATGAAATGTGGATGGATGAGGAGTGGGTGGGTGGAGGGATGGTTGTGTAGGGGGACGAGTGAATGGACAGTTGTATATGTGGATGGCTCCTGGATGGGTGGGTGAATGAGTAAATGGCTAATGAGCAGGGAGGGATAAGTAGGTGGACAGTTACATGGGTGAGTGGGTGGGTGGATGGATGGATGAATGGATGGATGGATGGATGGGTGGATGGATGGGT